>CM040993.1:17277964-17291293 GCA_022985145.1 Pangasius djambal
TTTTTTTTTTTTTCTCCCCCAGCATGGATTTTAATTACAGTGATTTACACAACAGCTTCCTGTTTACAGCCTGGATAACAACAAGAAGAAGTAGAACAACAACAACGTCATATCCTACAGGTATCACAAAGCCTACAGGTGATCGCGTGCGCTCGCTGAAGCTCCTCCTCTCTGCGCCGGTGCCGGCAGCTTGTGGAAATACCGGACGGCTCGGGCCACTTTCTCAGGGCAGATGTTGTACACGGGGTGAGTCGGTGCCTAGATGCGGGCGAGAGAGAGGACATAAAAGGAACGGCGATGAGAACGTCTCTAACGTAACACGATCAGCCAGGTTCAGTCCGCGTCTTTAGTTCTGCACTCGAGCTAATGAGCAAGTCTCTGCCTCAAGATGCTTCCAAAATGTATTCTTCCAACACCACCACCACCACCGCGCTTCATCATGGCACGTTTGTTTCGTAACGTCACGGAGTCGTACTGTACTTACGAATCCGAGAAAACCTTTTTGAGAATTTTTCAGAAAAATTTGACATTTTGTTCTATTCCTTCTTCACTGTTTCTACCTAAAAATCATGCCGCTTTGGTAAAAACCCAATTTGTTTGTTTGGGGGTTTTTTTTGTTGTCATTTTTGGTTGTTTTCCAAAATTTGTATTTTCCCAAACCTTACATTTAAATTGTATTATATTATTAATTGATTAATTAGTTAATTATATTACTATCTTTATAAATTTCAGCGTCATGTACAAAATGGCGGCTCATTACAGCGCAGCTCTAGCGCAAAAACTGAAGAAGCAAACACTATACACTGAAACCGTCTTGGCTGAACGACAGTGTTTGTTAAGTGACTCGTCTCTTTTTTCTAAATATCATTATTCTGAAAACGGACTAAAACACAGAAACGCATTGTAGGATTCTTTATAATAAATGGCGTCATAAACTACTACTGTTATTAGCAAAATGCACTAATTAACACTCACATTCAAGACAGCGATAATGTTCAGGTCCACTGAAGTGTAGTTTTGACTTAATAAGCTGATTAGTAATCATGTGTCAGTAAGATAAGATGAGAAAAGATAAGATAAGACTATTGTCGTTGTGCTGCTGTGCAAAACCACGAGATTCCCCGAGTTCTTCAGACAACATAAAGCAACAATATAAAAACACAGACATGTAAGTATAAAGTAGTAAATGAAACGATTGTGAATTAAAACAAAGTGGTGCAGTAAGACAATAAGACAGGATGTGCAATTGCGTGCGCGTGTGTGTGTGTGTGTGTGTGTTGAGGAAGTGCAATCAGGCAGCGTTCAGCTCTTTAACAGCTGGGTGTACGCGTGTTTTGAGCCTCTCACCAGTCTGTTATCGTCTCTGCCGAGGACCAGCTCGAGGTGGAGATCTTTGTTCCCGAAGTGCTGTGCTATCGAGAGACCGCTCAGGCAGTAGCAGGTGTGATAGAAATCCCGGGACCTCAAAACAAAATGCATCATGTGTGAAATATCATCATCATCATCATCATCATCATCACTGAAAACACTGAAGAAATGCAACTCTAAGAGAAATGGAATAGCAGTAGTTCCTGTCAAGACTGTTTATTCATTCGAGCTGCACAAGTCTTATCCTCTTCAATTAATTAAACACATATGTGATACTAGTGAGCTTTGGGCTGTTAGTATTAAAACACTCTGTAGATGTGATGGAAATGACTCCGATTCAGATATTATACACACGATACTACGGCAGAGTGCTGATTTACTAAGTAAGGAATAAAACACTGTTCTGTGATGCTGTTGCGGGAAAATAATCAGTGGCAGTGTGGTGTGATGACGAAGGGAAGTGGATTATTTTTCCTACAACAGCAGCACGTCCTCGATTTGCTTTATTCCTCTTATACCGCAGCGATTTGCCAACAGTTACATTTTTTTTTTATTTATCAAACAACGTCATGTTGTACTTTTTATCACTTACGTTATCGCAACTATAAACAGTCGTTCCCTCGCTTTATTCTCTTTATTCCTGCAAAGTGTAAAAACTGTCCTGAAGACTTTACGGTGTTACATAGCACTGACACTGGAGACTCCTTCCATAAACTCTTAATAAACGTCTCCTGGCAGAAAACCGCAGCACGTCAACAATTCGATTTTGAGCTGTTACTATAGAAACGATAACGTGTTCGAACGAGTGCGCTAATATAAACCTGTGATTTGCAGCTGCACTACTGTCAGAGCTGCTGTTATAGAGAATTAATCAACACCTTCTGACCAATCAGAATTCAGCAGTGTGATGATGATGATGATGATGATGATGATGATAAAGCCTTTTAGTTAATGCTTAACACTCAAGACTGTGTATCTATTCTAGACATCAGATCTATAAAACAGGTGAGACAGGTGTGTGTGTGTGTGTGTGTGTGTGTGTGTGTGTGTGTGTGTGTGTGTGTGTGTGTGTGTGAGAGAGAGATGAGAGCGGTACTCACTTGCCCGGTTTGTCCAGCAGGCCTCCTCCAGGGTTCTGGCAGCAGAGCAGGATGTATTCCTGTAGCGCTTGCTGCTCGAACATCCAACTGCTCGCGCTCAGCGTCTCGTCTCCTACAAACAGCAGCAGAGCACGGTTACGCTCACACAGGTGCCTACTCACCATCACGACTCCAAACACACACACACACACACACACACACACACACACACACACACACACAGCCGTGTTACAGAGCTCTTACACCATTTATACACTCCTCTCTGATGACATCACCAGTTATTCACTGGTTATTTGTTCTCAAAGTACTGAGAAAGTCTCGGGTAAGCAAATTTACCAAAAAACACAAATCCAAAGTATAATTTGTGCAAAGAATCAGCATCTAAGAGAAGTTTAAACATTTAAACATTATATTTTTGAGTTCGACCTGCTAGCGCAAGGCTGATTTGATCATGATTCGTTCAGAGAGTCGCTTCGTTGTTCCTGATTTGAATCTGAATCAAATTCTTTGTCGCAAATGGGGAAAACAGACAGACTGGGTACAAGACGAACTGAACTACAACCATCTGAAATGTTAAAAAGAACAAAAGAGCCTGGATTAAGAAATGCTCAGTTAAAAATAAGTGAAATTATTCTCTGCACTTAAGAGCTTTAATTTACGTTTATTCCCCTGAAAAGATTTAATCATGGACATATTTTATGTTGAAGAGATTCTGTAACCATCAACCGAGCTAGATTTTGCGTCGATATCTGATACGAGTTCTTGGTAGTGGAATAAAAACAGACAAATCAGCTCGAAGTGGGAGAAAATACAGTCCTACCCAGAAGTATTGGCACCCTTGGTATAATTTACCAAAAGAAAAAAAAGGTACATGCCTCAGTTAAGTTTTTTTTTTTTCCCTTAGGAAATTTTTAGGAGTGCCGATAATTCTGATAATTCTGTTTTTCATCTGAGATTTGTGTGATCTCTCAAGAACAAGTTTGTAGGATTTATACAGAGTGATCCAGATTTTTGAACTGATGCAAATAGTGTCAAGGTCACAGCAAGGTCAAGTGTGTGAAAGGCCCAGACTTCCTGTCAACTCCGTTGGCCTCGAGTTCTACATGTTTAACATTTTGTTTTTTAAACCCATCTTTACCAAGGGTGCCAATAATTCTAGAGCGGCGCGTATAAGTGTATATTTTGCACCCAACAACTTTAAAAAGTCGAATGTTGTGTGCGAGCGGTACCGCAGGAGCAGCTCCATGAGGCGGAGATCATACAGAAGAGTCTTACCGTCCTTAAAGAGCGCTCTGTGGAGCAGAGGGAGCAGGCCGGCCTGCCAGAACGAGTAGCAGCCGTCCACCAGTTTATTACAGCGGCCCTGAAAGCCGCCTTCGTAGCGCATCTGCCTGCTGGTGACCCAGCGCTGGAGAGTGCACACACACACACACACACACACACACACACACACACACACACGAGAGAACACCTGTGAGGTCTGTACATACTGTTCGTTTTGTCATTTAACAAAGATCATCGATACGGTGATATCGATATTTCCTCTAAGGAGACATTTATTTAGCATTTATGGAAGGAGTCTCCACTACTGAGACTCTGTGGTTTCTCGGGAACATGACAAGCTGTCTTATTAACTTCAAGGAATGGATAAAAAAAAAGGTGATGTGTGTTCATCCAAGAGAAGCTCTTTAAAAGACTCGAGGCTGTTTTAGTCATGATCCCTAAACGCCGTGTAACGGAGAGATCGACGCTTCCTGTAGGCTGTGGTTATTAAGCCAGTAGCTGATATCAGAGCCCTCTCTCGTCCATCCTTCCTGAAGTGCTATAAACAGCGTGAGCCGTGACATGGACTGGCTTTGCGCCCGGGAACTCGTCAGTCCGTGTTATTCTGAGCAGAGCGTCGGTCTGCAGCGCTATCGGGTTTTTAATTCACCGGTCCGGGCAGTGACTTGCATGCTCATCTTCACTACGAGGTCTTCAAGAGCTCTCCTTTCAGTTACTGATATGTTTGTATGGTGAGTGAGTTATAGAGAGACAACAAGGCATCATGGGTAATAGTGAGGGGGGTGTGCACTCACTAATAAGGCCTTGAGGTCCAGCATGTTTTCCTTTCCCAGGATGACCAGAGCTGCCATGCCACAGAAGGTGTAGCCACCGTGAGCCTCCAGACCGGGCATCCCTCCCAAACCACCTTCCCAATTCTGACAGCTGAACACACACACACACACACACACACACACACACACACACACACACACACACACCTTTGTGTGGGTCCAAATCATTCTGGACGTTACTGCACATGCAGCTCAGTCTGAGTCTGATCAGTCAAATCTATGTTTTTTTCTCCATCATTCACTGCTTTCGTTTTATGAAATGAGAAAACTGGCTTGAAGAACAATGACATGAAAGGAAACCAAGAACATGCACAGGTCGGGAGAAGAGGATGCCTCATCCTGTCTCCATTATTCATCATAAAATATGTTTGTTGTCTGTGTCTGATTTTGTCTGTTCATGTCTGAGGTTTTGTCTGTTTGTGTCCGAGACGTTTTGTTTTAGTGATACGTTTTTTCCGAGTCTGATACAGACTGTTTCATTATATGTTTTGGATACATTTTTTCTGTTTGAGTGACACCTTTTGTCTGAGTCTGATACGTTTTGTCTGAGTCTGATACGTTTTGTCTGAGTCTGATACGTTTTGTCTGAGTCTGATATGTTCTGTTTTAGTGATTTTTTTTTTTCCTGAGTTTGCTAAAAAAAAAATCCTGTTGGAGTCTGTTGTTTTCTCTGAGTGTGATAGACTTTGTTTCATTAATATGTTTCGTCTGAGTCCGATATGTTTTGTCTGAGTCTGGTACATTTTTTTCTGTTTGAGTGATACATTTTGTCTGACTGAGTATGATGTGAGTTGATGTTTTGTTTTGGTGATACGTTTTGTCTGAGTCTGATACATTTTTTCTGAGTAATATGTTTTGTCTGAGTGATCTGTTTGAGATGGTTGCATTTTGTTTGTTTGGGTGATACGTTTTGTCCGAGTCTGATGCATTTTATCCACGTCTGATAAGTTTTGTCTGTTGTTTGTCCGATTAATTTTTGTCTGGTGTTTGAGTCTGAGACATTTTGTCTGTTCATATGTTTTATCTCAGTCTGATAGTTAAAGTTGGATCACATTGTATACCTGTGAAAGTCCCAAAAATGAGACACGTTCTTATTGTCAGTTACATTGTAATGTTGGACTGTTGACAATGAAATATTTTTGATCCACATTTCATAAATCTCCTCATATTCACTCTACTCTATATTCTTTTCCACTGCCACTTTGTCCTCCATGTTTGTTTTTCTCGCTTTCCCCTCAGCTTGCTTTTCTGTAACTTTTTTTCTCCACCATTACCAAAAAGACAGCAGTGTATTTTAAAAGCAGCTGAAGAGGTACCTGAGGATCCAGTTGTGTGTTCCCTCAAACAGTTTCGGAGTCATGATGTTAGTGAGCGAGGCCACTGACGCCGCACAGTACGCACTCCTGTAGAACAGCAGCATTCATTTACATTCATATCAGGTCTTAAATGAGGGGAATTTATTAATTATTATTAATCCAGAATCATTCTATCTTTTTTTTTTTTTTTTATTCATTCAGTGAATTCATACCAAAAGTGAGATCGGGGAATGTTTTCACGGTTGATTACAGTATGGACATGATTAAAACATCACAATGAAGACCTGCTGTTTGCACTGAATTGTGTTTAATCTGTGTTTGAATCAGGCCCTGGGGAATAAGCAATCGTCATGCCAACATAACCACGAAACCGTGGCAGTGAAGCTCACCTGACGTCCACCTCCCCACCCACATGCATCACAAAGGAGCCATCTGGCTGTTTCACCGAGAACAGGAAGTCCAGGAGCTTCTCTCTGGTGGGGGAAGGGGAGCGGTGTTATGCCACGGCTATGAGTGAGATCAGCGTTTTTAAAGTGCTGGTGTGGCAGTATGAACCTGTTTATGACGCTGTAGGCCTCCTCCGTGCCCAGGATGCAGAGGGCATTCACGGCGGCGTAGGTGGGTGCCAGGTGAGCGTGCTGCCCCGGTCCTCCTGCGAAACCGCCCGTCGGGCTCTGGCACCGCGCCAGGAACTGGCACACACTGCGAGACAAGCGTGCAAGTGTTATTACACTTCATATCAAACGCAAAGTCTACAACCTTCTAACTATATACACGTAAGCGGTTCCTAAACTTTTTGTCCAAATGACCAAATAAGGACATTATGAATTTTCTGCGACCTCAAGCACTTTTTTAAAATTCCATATTTATAATATATATATATATATATAACTACTGTAATACTTGGACATTTTATTACGTCAATATGTATGTGTAACCTAAGTGACTAAAAACCAAAGGATTATTCCTTGCTTAGGAATATTATCAGTCTAATAATCTACACACAAATCACACAAAGGTTTATATTCGTCACGTGAAATTGCGTGCACGTGCAGAATCATCGGCGATGGACTGTGCACACACTCGCCTGTGTATCTTAAGTACATCCGGAAGGTTTAAAAGCGAAGTCCAGTAGACGGCCAAAACCTCCCTGTCCAGACCGTGCAAATTCCATATTAGGACAAAAACCTAATTTGGACGAATTACGAATTTTTAAGGAGTAAAGTGAATAAAGGCATTTTACGTCGTGTTCTACTCATTAAAATTCGCCGCATTCACTAAAACAACCTACAGAATTTCTGGACAAAAGGAGCCTCTGTGGCAGAGAGGAACATGTGCCTGAGCTCACACCACCACCACCACCACAACATTTCTATCCGCCGTTTATCTGAGCAGTGGGAAAGGTCAGGGGTCAGCGCAGGACCTGATTTCCTCTGCCCACATGCTGTGAGTCCTGGGCGTCAGCAGGGACGGCGGAGGGGGTGGGTGATGTTCTGGCAGCGGTGTTGTACTCACTCTGATGCTACAGAAGCAGGCACGGGTTCCTCCAGAAGCTCCAGACTGTGCAGGATCCAGTAACACAGCCAAGGCCGACTGGCGTCCAAACACTGAGAGCAGCAGACAATACAGTGAGCCGATAGTCTTTACTACAACAGACACACACACACACACACACACACACACACACACACACTACACGTGGAGTTTAACGTGCAGTTATTCATCTATAAGCCCAAAATGATGTAATTTTTTTTTCTGCTCTTGCTTTTAATCTCTAAAAGCTTAAAAGAACCTCAAATTACTCAGAAGAATTCGTTAATTAAGACGCAGTGGACTACGTTAATTGGTGAGTGTAGTTAAAGTCAGCTAACATTTGGTCTCAGATGGTGCATCAACGGCTAATTTGCCTGACTGCCAACTCTGGTGCGAACACCGTCATCAAATTTATGGTCTGTGACTGAGATCTGAGGACACGTTACACACTCGGGCTGGATGAATGCACAGGTGCATAATGCACACTGGTGTAAGAAACGTGCGTTATATTATAACAGGATAAAATGATAATTAAGGAATAAAACACTGTTATAGTAAAATAATCACAGACAGCATGCCCTGAAGCGTTTTATTTCTCTTATACCACGATGACAACAACAACAACACCACCACCACAGCAGATCACTTTTTGAATTTATTAATGAATCATATGTCATACTTTTTTATCCATTTATAGTTACGTTTAATGTCGTGGAACGTTCATGAAGAACGCAGTAGTTCCTGTTCTCACTTGTGTTATAGCAGCTATAAACAGTCCTTTTTCTTACGGCAGTCTCTCTTTGTGTTAATAAGACCGAAAAAACCACACACACACACACACACACACACGGCTTGTCATGTTACCGAGAAACCAGAAAGGTACAGCTTTACCACTGAATGTTACAACGAGCTGATACTGGAGACTCCTTCCATAAATGTTTACGTAATAATTATTTTTAATATTAAGCAAAGTAATTATTCAGCTCTCACTGAACAGTGCATTCATTAACAGTGCAATGCAAAAATTCATTGAAATTTAATGAAGAAAAAAAAAACCTCTTTGTTAAAGAAATAATTATAATACAGAGAAAAATGTAAACAGTTAAAGAAAAGCTAACGTTTTAGGTTTGGTGAGGATCGTCAGTGTCGCTGTAGCGTATGCTAAGCCAAGCAGACGATACAGAAAAACAATAACAATACGGAACTGGATAGAGAGAAACGAAAAAACAAATGAGTATTCATAATTAATTTTGCCTCTGGGGAAGCACTGGAAAAAAACAAACAAACATTTGCTTCCATTTAAACGGTCTTTATCCAGGTCAGAACCTGTTTTGCTTACCTCATAGGCGTCTGAGAGATGGCGTAAACCTTTCTTCAGATAGTGGTAGTGTTGTTCTCGCAGTAACGTCGGCCTAAAAAACAGAGCAGAACAGATCACACACCAGTTTACTCACCTGCCTCGTATAAAGCTCTATCTGAACAAAAACTGTTCAAACTTTATTTTCAATACGAAACGATCCATTTCAAGGTCAACGCTAGTTTGTTCACACTTCAGCTAATTTCAGCTTAAAGCTTTACCTCCTAAAATGCTATTAAAATGAACCAAGAGCCAACGTCTGAAGCCTGAAGTCTGGTCAGGTTTCAAATCTAAAGACTGGTCTGAAGTCTGTACTCTAGTCTAAAGACTAAGGTCCGGTCTAAAATCTAAAAAGTGTTTTGGTCTAGGGATTGGTCTGGTCGCAAGTCTCATATGAAGGCTAATGTCTGGTCTGAGGTCTGAAGTTTGGTCTGTTTTAAAGTCTGAAGTATGGTTTAAAGTCTGGTCTAAAATCTGAGGTCTGGTCTGAAGTCTGGTCTAAAGACTAGTCTGAAGTTTGGTTTGATTTCAAGTTTCATCTAATATCTTAGGTCTGGTACTCAGGTAAAGTAAATATATAAATAAAGTCTGGTTTAAAGATTGGTTTGAAGTTTGGTCTGGTCTTAAATCTGGTCTGACATCTGGTTTAAAGACGGGTCTGATGATTTTCCTTATCTGAAGTCTGAATCCTGATCTAAAATCTGGTATGATGTTTGTCCTTGTCTATGGTCTGAAGTCTGGTCTGATGTCTGGTCTGATGTCTGGTCTGATGTCTGGTCTGATGTCTGGTCTGATATTTGTCCTTATCTATAGTCTGAAGTCTGGTCTAAAGTCTGGTCTGATGTCTGTCCTTATCTGAAGTCTGGTCTAAAGTCTGGTTTTGAGTGAATTTACTTCCACAACTTTGTTAAGAAAGTAGCAGCAGGTTCTGAACCTCACACACTCTTCAACATTTACCACCCTTGAGGAGGATTCCTGATGCCACACAGAACCCACCCCGGTTCCATGGAGACCTGAGTGGGTCAGCGTGCCTGTGCATCAGCGCTGGTCCTCGAGGTGCTGCTGCTGCTGCTGTCTAATTGCAGGGGAAACTAAGCTGAGCTGCACTACAAGCGAGCCACCTATCATTAAGTCACGAGCTCCAATCCGCTGCTTCCCACTGAGCCACGGCAAACACAGTAATTACAACTGAGGATCAAGCAGCTTTACACCACGCAGGGGTACGAACAGCCCTGATATCCACACCCGCTCACCGCTAAACCCTCTAATCTGCACAATAAACACAACCTAACAGGAGGAACAAACGTTCTGATTCTCACTTCAGACCGTAGATCCCCAGATAAAATTTCTCTCGTTAGAAAACAAGAGGAGTGTAGAGGATAAAGGAGGAGGTGTGTTTTTCACATAATAAATCATTACTTTCAGCTGATACGTTAATAGGTTAATAACAAAAAAAAAAAAAAAAAAAAAAAAAAAAAAAAAAAAAAAAAAAAAAGCAGCCTGTTATGTTACCAAGAAACCGCGAAGAAGCGTAAAAACTCCTCTGTCCTGAGGATGTCGGAAGACTTGGGCTACGTCCACGTTAATTCGGATAAATTTGAAAACGCATCTTTTTCTCTACGTTTTGGCCTTTTGTCCTGCGAAAACGGAGCCACTCTCCCAAGTGGATCAATTTGAAAACTGTAGTGTGGACTGACAAAATGGAGATATTCAAAAAAATAAATAAATAAATAAAAAACAATGATGTATTTTTAGTCATGTGACCCATTCAACTCTATAGTCTTGGGTTACCTGCAGCAACAACGCCACCTCTTCATCTGTCCATTTAAATAACTCTGTGCTTTTCCTCAACGTTGCCGCATCAATTCAAAGAGACGGAGAGTAAATAAACGCCTGACGGAAAATGACGCAGGCCAAAGTGTCTTACGTTGTTTGAAAACATTTGAAACATTTGAAAACGCCAGAGTAGACAAAAAAAAAAAAAAAGAGCGTTTTAAAATGAAAATGCAGTTTTCAGATCTTTCCGTATCAACGTGGCCGTGACCTTAAAATTGCAGCTTTACCTCTGACTGTTACGAAGCACTGAAACTGGAGACTCCTTCCCTGCATCGTTGTTGTATTAGAACTACAGCATTATTTATTAATATAAACTGCCAGAGCTGCTGTTATAGAAAATGAATCAACACCTCCTGTCCAATCAGAATCCAGAATTCAACAGCGCTGCGGTGTAACAGACATGTTTTTGAGTTAGTAATGAACTATACTGGAAGTGCTTTTATTTATCTTAACTTGTGAAAAGACGCAATGTTTCTTTTGTACAGATGCACTTCCTTTTTAGTATTATTGCTAAAGTTTTGCTGAAGCACAAGAAAAAAAAAATAATGATAATTAAAAAAAAAAAAAAAAAAAGTCCAGAAAGAAACCATCAAGCACCGATGCTCACTGATCACGATTTAGCTGACTGGGGATTCGCTTACTGATCATCGTGCACAATGTTTGGTGCTTGGGCCCCTAGAACTCATTCACGCAGCCGCTTCCTCCAGCTCCTGATTAATTAATTAATTAATTTTTTTAAGAAGAGATACTCAAAATGAATCCCGATGATGATGATGAGACCTTTAATCCATGACCTTAGTAAAGAATTACAGATCTAGAAGCATGTCTTGATGTTAACAACGGATTTATTTTATTAAATAAACAAATAAATAAATAAATAAATAACTTATTTTCACCAGGATCATGTGCCAAACATTCGCAGAACAATCTGCTAACAGGAACAAATGTTTATCATCACGAATATGGCACGAGAAACAGCATGAGTCAGAGCAGAAAGATTTTTGACATGAAACATAAGAGGTGGTTGGCATGGCAACCTCCGAACTTTAAGTTTAATCAGAGGCGGCGTTGAGGAATATGCTGGATTAAAATAGAATTATCTTTCTATAAATTAATGCCACATGATCATTTGTGTATCTCTGTGTGTGTGTGTGTGTGTGTGTGTGTGTGTGTGTCACCTGGTTCACACTCGACTTGTTTACACCCGTGAGATTTAACACTTAACAGAAAGTTGAACAGAACAGAAGAGCTTTTGTGTCACATGAGGCAGTTCCTAAATAAACTCACTGCATCATGACACACACACACAGAGTTTAACTGAAATAAAAAAAATTTAAAAAGAGAGAGAAAGAGAGAGGGAGAGAGAGGGAGAGAGAGAGAGAGAGAGAGAGAATGAAGAATTATAACGAAGAGTGTAATATTGTTATCATCTTCAGGACAGAGGAGGTTTTAACGTTTTGCGGTTTCTCAGGTTCGTGACTTGTGGAAATTCCAGAAATTCCATATTGGTGAATATGTTCATGTGACTGAACGTTTGTGAGACGTCTGTATCTTAGAATGCACGGGTTCTTAAGGTGCATGCACACACACACACACACACACGCACACACTGAGAAACAATATGTTAAAGGTGCATTAGGTGAGATTAGTCTCTAGTTTTTGTTGTTTGTTTTTTTTTTTTTCCTCCAGAATATCCCTACTACACTGTAGGCGAAAAGCAATACGCCAAAGGAGTAATACGTCCCAATTCTCCGTATCCGTAAAACAGAAAGGCGAGAAATACCCGGATGACTTCCTGCTTCCGCGGAGATTCTGCAGTATGGAAGCAGTGGACACTGCGCTATCCCATAAGGCACCGGGGCTGGCGGCGAAGAGCCGTCGCTCTCTATAAGTGTAAGTGCTATCGGTATTAAACGTCGTTCCTTGTGGTTAAATCGTACTTGTTCAGCAAAAGGTGCTTTAATATGGCCGGCTGTTTAAGTTTTTGCGGTTACCACGACGTCGAAGGTCACATGGCAATACCAACATGGCGGATGGAGTACGTCCGGATTGTATTCAAACTACACACGTATACTGATCAGGACGTACTGTATGAACGGCCAAGCAGTAAGTACTGAATCATATGCGGTAGGTAGGTACTGAATCATATGCGGTAGGTACTGAATCATATGCGGTAGGTACTGAATCATATGCGGTAGGTGCTGAATCGCGTGCAGGGGGTGCTGAATCGCGTGCAGGGGGTGCTGAATCGCGTGCAGGGGGTGCTGAATCGCGTGCAGGGGGTGCTGAATCCCGTGCAGGGGGTGCTGTCGCAGCACACGATTTCAGATGCAGTCTTAGTCTCTAATGGTTAGGTGGGTTCGACATTTTAATTATTCCCGCCCATGTTCATGAAGCTCCGCCTCCAGGATCCACAAGTGACCCGTAGAGTGTCTATAAAATGGCTGACAGGAGGCTCATCCAAACATAAATAACTCTCTAAACTCCGGAAATCTGTTTTCCAGACAGGTTTTCTCAGCAACTTATTACACTTTCGCTAAAGCCAAGGTTTAATGCACTGTTTTTTAATCATGTTCTACATATCTTCCATCTTATTTGTACAAATAAGGAATAAAAAAAATTACCTATTGCACCTTTAATAGGTTTAAGGTCAATGTATATTCATGTGTAATAATAATAATAATAATAATAATAATAATAAT
>CM040993.1:17301733-17330926 GCA_022985145.1 Pangasius djambal
AGGAGGCTTGGAGTAATATATCAAGTCAATGTTTGAATAAACTGACTGCTCGGATGCCTAGTGTTGTCCCTTATTATCAATGCAAAATGGTCACTAACTAAAGAGGATTTATGCTGATATTGCCCAAAAACCCTATTTTGTTCAGGCGTTTCCAAACTTTTGGAGGGCAGTGTATGAGATTACAGTAAAATGTTGGACTATTAATTGTTTTAATTAATTTACTTTTTATTTTTTAAACATGTACAGTATATTATTAAAATTTAACTTCATGCCTGTGTCACATTCCCATCACAATGTCACGAACCCTGCTTTAGTATATTATGATTCTCTATGAAGTTACACATGGAGATCATATGCACCAAATTCAACCATGGATTAATCTCTCTAATAGAACCCTGTCTTTAATACTATCCATATAACCATCTCAAGTCAGACTCAAAAACATGTCAAACATATGCTTCTTATAATTGCAGAGTCTAAAAGTCTCACTGTCGTGTGACTTCACGAAAAAAAACAGTTTGTTCAAGAAACTCAATTTCCGCCTGTAAAATATTGAAGAGTGACCCAGATGGATCCATGTTCACATCTCTGGCTTCAGAACAATCTTGACTCCAAAGTACATCGGAGAAATATTGCGTTAATGCAGCGGTTCTTAATCTTTTTTATCAGATGGGATAAAACTGTGACCACAAACAAGTCTCTCATGGGTCATAGCTGTTTATATATATATATATATATATATATATATAAACATAGAGATATATATATATATATATATAGAGAGAGAGAGAGAGAGAGAGAGAGAGAGAAAGAAAATAATTAATTGTATTAATATTAATACTAGTAAGTTAAAACCTGGACTTGGAAACCCATGATTGCATATTTTGAGAAGATGAAGATTACTATAATGAAAATGTTTGGAAAGACTAATTAATTAATTTAAGTAAGGGCACCTGTGTTATCTTTAATTTTGCAGAGCCATAATGTTATATTTACAGACCACGAACGAAGCAGTGATTAGAATACATGGAACATAACCTTTGTTTGTTCCTTTGTTTCTTCTCTCGATATGGATATTGTGTTCATTTGGAAATGTGTATAAGAATTATTATTATTATTAGTAGTAGTAGTAGTAGTAGTAGTAGTATCATTACTCTTTATGCATATTTATTTATCTTTATTTATTTATTTTGGCGGAAAGGGATAATGTGGAGGGAAAAAAATGAACATGTTTGCAATTTTATTGAGCTTTGGTAAAGATTAAAAGATTAAAAAGTAGAATAAAAAATAAAAAAAAAGTTAAAAAACTCCAGTTTAAAGACAGATTGAAGCGCACATGGAGTGTAAGTGACGTGTAACTAATTTTAAAAACCTCATGGTGACCTACCAGAGTTTTAATAATTTAATTAAACTGGCTGAACATTCCTACCTGTTATGTAGAACTGTTATTTGTCCAAAATGTCACATATACCCATTTCTTTAGCTAGGCTGCGCTGGGCTACGATATGACCTACAAAATGAGCTACAGAGCATTTTACAACATCTGATCATGAGCAAAAATGGATTTATGTGACAAGAACACTTGCTCTACTGTGAGAGTTCATATGTTTTAATAAGCCAAATATGGAAAGGTGCGTAATATACAAGGACAATATGTAAGGAACAAAATAGTGTTGATTATAGGAAAATAATCAGCTTTGGGATGGTGCAATGAAGCGGAGTTACTGTTACTACTCTGAAGTTGATTATTTTCCTATAACAACACACGCTGAAATGTTTTAATCCTTTTATACCACAGCAATTTGCCAACGATGACAATATTTCTTTATTTCTAGCTCTCACTTACGTTACAGCAGCTATAAACAGTCGTTCCCTCACCAGCCTCTCTTTCTTCTCTCTCTTGAAGTTAATGAGACAAAAAAAAAAAAACCTGCAGCTTATCATGTTACTGAGAAACCGCAAAGAAGCGTAAACTCTTCTGTCCTGAAGATGCCATAAAACTTACTGACTGTTACAAAGCGCTGACACTGGAGACTCCTTCCATAAATGTCCAGAACTCAACAGAAATCTGTTGTTATTGTTATAAATACATTGATATGCCATCTGTACATAATCATATTGTTTTTCATATTGTTATTATGCATCATCTTTTATTACTATTATTATTATTATTATTATTATTATTATTATTATTATTTCTTTTTATTGACCTGGAATTAGGGAGTGGTGTTTGTTAGTTTTTGTTGTTTATATGTTCAATTCTGTCCCGTTTTCATTGTTATTGTTCAAATATCATCATGTCTGTATGTCAGGTCAATCTTTTCCATCCACTACAGCAAGGCAACCAACCAAATGGCATTCTGTGACAATAAAAAAAAAAATAAATAAAATAAAACACAAGCTGGCTTTCTGTGTTCAGAGTCTGTGTACTTTACCGGCAGTCGAAAAAAAAAAATCAATGAGGAACCTTTCCAGTGAGGCACTTATTCATGCCGGCAGGATGGGATCTGTCTGGATTGCACTATTTTGATTAAGCACTAACCTTTAGCTAGTCGATAAAGTCCTGGACCGGGGAGTTAATCTGCTCCAGCGGCTCTGAGAGATGGCTCGGGGTGGGATCTGCCCTAGCTTCAGTAAGCTTTAAAACAGCGTGACATATATTACAGCAATAAAAACTGTCCTGGGCTTGAGTGCTATAACCGCAGGATAGAGACGAGCTCTTTAGTAATGATTAATATCTCTTTTAATGTGAGTGTGAAAATTAATTTCTTGTCACAACATCATTTCCAGCTCAAGGAAACGATTTTCCTGCTTCGTCTGAATGAAGGGCCTGGCTCTAATACCTGCTATTTAAAAAATATAGATTTCCTACAATAGCATGTATGCAGTTAATGAGAGCTCATTGTGGTAAAGGGTCATTAGAGTGATCTTTATGCTAACAGAGGAAGCAGCTTATATCAGGACCAATTAATACGTTCCTTTATACCACAGTGCTGCTGAATTCTCGAATCTGATTGGTCAGAAGACGTTCTAGCGAAAAAGGTACAGCTGCAAATCACAGGTGTATATTAATGCGTCCGTTCTAATACGCTATCGTTTCTATAGTAACAGCTCACACAGGGACTTGTACAACGGACGCGCTACATAATCTTAGCCTAATTAACCAAAAGCCATTCACACGGTGATGTTTCCTGTAAGGAGACGTAACTTTAAGTTTTCTGACTGAGTTCACGTTTTGCGGGTTCTGTGTTTTTTTCTCTCTTATTATCTGCCGGTGAGGGAGCGACTGTTTATAGCTGCTGTAACATAAGTGAGAATAGGCATTAACTGTAACTATAAATGGATAAAAGGTACGAAGTGTCATTCTTTAATAAATAGGATATTGTCGGCATATATTGCTGTGGTGTAAGAGCAATAAAACACTTTAGGACGTGCCGTTTTTGGAAAATAATCAACTTTGGTGTGGGAACAGTAACTCTGCTTCCTCACACCAAACAGCTGTTGATTATTTTCCTATAACGGCATCACACAATTCTGTTTTTTTCTCTTTTCCTGCCAGGATTTTATAATATTTGTCAGGTGATAATGAAAAAACTCTGATAAGCATAACCTACTAAATGTCTTTTATGTAACTTTATTACTTTGTTTAGTCCTAAGGGTGTGCAAACTTTTGCACTTATTTGCGAAGAGGCAAAAAGTTTGCATTTCTTGCAGGGTTTTTTTTTTTTAAGGCATGGCTGTCATTTAATCGTATAAGAAGGATCTATCATGTCGTATTATCTGCTGTTCCTCTCTTTGCCTTGCAGGGGTGGATTTTAAAATGAAGACATTAGAGATCGATGGAATCAAAGTGAGAATACAGATATGGTGAGTGAGCGAGAGGTTGTGCATGAACTCTACACTGTGATGTGTTGGTGTTGGTGTTGGTGCTGACTCTCCTGTACGTCTGTCACTTACAGGGACACGGCAGGACAGGAGCGATATCAGACCATCACTAAACAGTACTACAGACGTGCGCAGGTGAGCTCAACCATCACATGGCATCATCACGACTCGTGTGATAACACTCCTGTTATTCCACACTCCACAGAGTCTCACTGGACAGGCGTGAAAAATGATATATGTTGCATTTTGTAATAGTACTTTCAACCAAAATGAACAAAACTGTCCAAAAGAAGTGCTTTGGGGCCCATAGTTGTGCATTTGTATATGAACGTATCTGTAAATCAGCCTACTTTAGAAAAGCCAGTGCACAGTGTGATATGGAGAAGATTCCATGTCTGTAATAATTAGTAATAATTCTGAATTAAGGGTTCAGTGCAGCAGGAAGGAAGAAATAATGAACCAATAAAAAACTTCCTTCATGTAGACGCCGACACCTCATGGAGTATGATGCTTTCAGCGCCGTGTTCCTTTTACTGATTATAGCCACGCCCGTAAGTACAGCTTAGCGTTGGACGTGAATGCATTTTAGTGTCTCACGACTGATGATAGTCAAATGCAGTGCAACAGGAAATTACATTTACTTCTGACCTGAAAAAAAAAAAACAACAATCCCTGGGTTATTCTCTTTTTACCGAAGAGATAAAGCGACCTAATAGCAATGCAGTGAAGGCTTTGCTTTTCAGTGTAACATGTTGTCCTCACAAATGTCACAAATGAAAAACAATACTATCTCAGTGTGCATTTTACAGCGCGATTGTTTCCTATCTGGCACAAAATCTTCAGCATAGTGTGGTACATCACAGTATAGTCACTAATCCAAAACAGCGCTCATGAAAGTAGGAGGTTGGTGGTGGTGGAAACACTAGTGATGGCTACGATTACTAAAAAATTTCTTTGACATGAAATTAAAAAACTGGCAGTTTATTTTATGTAAAAATGTGTGTCTTGCTTGTTGTCTCACTCACTTGATGATCTGTTGAAATTGAGACAGAGTGAGTAACCCAAACAAAGCCAGGGGTGCCAATACTTTAATCTTAATGACAGTTTTAAGTGCAAATTTTGTCAGATGTTAAACAGGCAGGCTGAATCTCAAATGACCTTTATATTTGGGGTTTTTGTGCACCAGTACCATTATGTTCTACCCTATGTAGTGAGCATATGTAGTGAATAGGAAGCCATTAACGATGGCAGATTTTACATGGATCATGGGTAATAAATGTAAAATTTTTAAAAAATATCGGCAACTAAAAACTATTACTGTGCGTAAATAAATAAAAATGAATCCAAATCATGAGATCATGTGATAAAATTTCATGTTTTCTGCCTCATAAAGCTGACAGAAAAAGATTAGAACGGAAAAGTAAACATCCGGACCATTCAGGACCATTCTGTGATTCCACCAGTTAGCGATCTGCATTATTCTAGCTCCGCCCACATTTCCCTAAGCAGGGGTACCTAGTTACAGTACGACTCACTCGGCAATGGAAATAATGGCAGAATGTGGGATCATGGATTGGGTACTGGGTTTGGTACCGTACCTCGCTGTTCAGAGGAAAGGTGCTGCTAGTTTATTTGACTGTGACGGATGACGATGGTTACTTGGTACTAATAAAAATCAGCAGCATTGAATTAAAACTGTTTAATGTATAAAATGACTCATCGCTATTTTTCTTCACCAGGGAATCTTTCTGGTGTATGACATCACGAGTGAGCGCTCCTTTCAGCACATCATGAAATGGGCGAGTGATGTGGACGAGGTGGGATTCACATAATATTATTATTATTATTATTATTATTAATCATCATCATCATCATCATCTTCATCATATTTGACACCTAAAATGCACTAAGCAGATTTTTTCAGATCCTTTGAACCCCACACTGCACTATGAACTAAAATGTAGACCAAAAACAACAAATTATTGCATATTGATAAATAAGGTGGATGGATGAATAGATGGATGAATGGGTGGATGAATAGGTGGATGGATGAATAGATAGTTGGATTGATGTATAGATGAAAGAATAGATGGATGGATGAATAGATGAATAAATAGGTGGATGGATGAATAAATGAATGGATGAATAGATGGATAAATAGGTGGCTGAATAAATAGGTGGTTGGATGAACAGATGGATTGATGTATAGATGAAAGAATAGATGGATGGATGAATAGGTGGATAACTAGGTAAAATGGATGAATAGATGAATGAATAGGTGGATGGATGAATAGATGAATAGATGAATAAATAGGTGGATGGATGAATAAATGGATGGATGAATAGATGGATAAATAGGTGGCTGAATAAATAGGTGGTTGGATGAACAGATGGATTGATGTATAGATGAAAGAATGGATGGATGAATAGATGGATAATTAGGTGGATGGATGAATAGATGGATGGATGAATAGATAGTTGGATTGATGTATAGATGAAAGCATAGATGGATGGATGAATAGGTGGATAACTAGGTGAAATGGATGAATAGATGAATAAATAGGTGGATGGATGAATAGATGATTAAATAGCTGGATGGATGAATAAATGGATGGATGAATAGATGGATAAATAGGTGGCTGGATAAATAGGTGGTTGGATGAACAGATGGATTGATGTATAGATGAAAGAATAGATGGATGGCTGAATAGATGGATAATTACATGGATGGATGAATATATCATGAAACAGCGATGTGCGGGGTCCAAGCACCCTTCACCAATAGCTCCCCCAGTTCTTGCCAAGTTACACAGAACACCAACAAGACCGTAGGAGAACAGACTGTTTGACTTTTATGGGCGTAGTTGGATGATAACACGGTGAAATACCTGCTGGAATCTGATTGGCTGATGAATGTCACATTTTTTAAGTGTCTCAGTCATCTCAATTAGAAATCGATTTACAGATTATGATTATTATACCAAATGTTCCAGTACATCAAATTTCATTTTAATTGGACTTCTTGAGAAACGGTTCTATGAGTTTAACTCCGCCCCTATGGTTGGCCACACCCCAAACTTTGCAGACGCAGATGTAATAAATAGATAAATACGTCAGCCAGGAGTGCAATCTTCAGCCATTACGCAGTCGGGACAGTTCCAGGGACGTGACTGGAGTGATGATGGAGTGATGAAACAGCAATACACAAAGCAATATATTATGCATCTGCCACATCAGCCGTCTGTGTTTGTGTCTCGGGATGAGTGCTTCCTGAATCTGTACGCTAACACTCTCTCATGTTTCCCCGTCTCGTAAGTACGCTCCTGAAAAAGTCCAGAAGGTGCTGATTGGAAACAAATCTGATGAGGAACACAAAAGACAAGTGGCCACAGAGCAGGGAAACAAGGTGTGTGTGCGTGTGTGTGTGTGTGTGTGCGTGTGTGTGTGTGTGCGTGTTCATCACTATAACGGTAAGGTTACTGTACAAACATAGATGTGTTTCTTCCCCAACTGTAGCTGGCTAAAGCTTATGGAATGGACTTTTTTGAGACAAGTGCCTTTACCAATCACAACATCACAGAGGTACGTATTAACCTGTTCATCTTCTGAGAAAACAGAAAGTAACAGAACAGAGTAGAAGCGACAGGGTACGAACAGGGTTGAAGTGAATTTGTCAGAATAGAATAGTGAAGAATAGTGAACAGTTCAGTATGAAATGTTAAGAATAACATGGAATTAAAATAATTACTTGAGAATTATATAGAAGTGAATAGAAGAGAAGGCGTCAAGAGAATAGATTGTAGAAGGGGCTAATAGATGAGGGCGTCCCAAAAGTCTCCATTGTCTTTATTTACAAAATAACAAAACATCCTCTACAAGATTTCTCTGTAAACACACACAGAGTCTTCGCTCCCAGTTTGGCGACAGCGTCGTGTGTGTGTGACGCGCTCGCCATGTTTCCTGTTAAAGTCCATCGCAACCTTGCGACAGCGTCCCGATCCAGCCATGAGCATGATTTCAATACCTTCTTCTTTTGTCAAAGGAATTCTTAAAGGCTATCTGAAAAAATATATATATAATATAAACTAAGTATAAATTTTTTTTAAGACATTTTGCTAAAAAGAGTTAATTTCCCCTCTGTACGGACACTTTATAGAAAAGAAAATCTAAATAGAAAAGAAAATGTGGAAATAGAATGGCCTTATTGTCTCTGCACAATAGGATTCACACTCTGTGAACATACGAAAGTGGTATATAGATAAATATGTAGTGCAAAAGTTTGCACACCCTTAGGACAGAATGAGGAAATTGAACACTTTCGGTTTCAGACAGAAGTTTTTTGTAATTCCACGTGTACCAGGGAGACAGATTTTGCTTGCACAGCTGTAACCCTGCTGCGTCTCTCTCTTTTATTTCTGTCCTGTTTGCTTCAGTCCTTCACACGTTTAGCTGAGCTGGTGTTGCAGGCTAATAAAAAGGACCTTGATCTCCTGCGGGTGTCCATCAACGACCAGCTGGATCTAGCGGCGCTGGAGGAAGAGGCGGGAGTGTGTGACGGCAGCAGTAACGCCCAAAAGACCTGCTGGTGCTGAGGACAGGAAGTGACATCAACACATTTTCTTTTCTTATCCAGTGTCACTTTGGCGGAATTTTTTTTCTTCTCAGTTTGGTGCCTTCCAGTCTCATCATGAATGAATGAATGAAAGAAAGAAAGAAAGACTGTGCTATGTTAAAGTCCTCTTTACATTCATCAAGCCTAAACATTGATCATGGTAAAGGTGACTCTTGACAAGTTAGTAGCAAGATGAGTTAACCAGCTGTTGTTAGCGTCATACATTTTAGCGTTTCAAACATACGTTTCAGTTAACAAGTATGGTAAATAAATTCATACAGCAGTTACAGCTGTTCTATTGGAATTACAACGGTGTAGAAATGGTACGGCCCGTCATAGGGGTGCTCGGAAGACTAATTTACTACTCGGACACCTTTCTGACACGTCGGAGTAAACATATTAGTGTTTACTCATAAACTTTTTCTGAAGGAATTATATTTAAGAACATTCCCAACTTTGTGCTTCATTTTCTTTAACTGTAATTGGATTGTCAGGAGCCCTGTAATCAGATCCTGTGTGCAGAAAAAAAAAAATGATGTGGCTTAACAGCTAATCTAATTCAGTTCAGTTCAATTCAATTTATTTGTATAGCGCTTTTAACAATGGACATTGTCACAAAGCAGCTTTACAGAAAAATATAAATTCAGGATATAAATTTTAAATTTATGAAATTATCCCTAATGAGCACCCCAGAGGCGACAGTGGTGAGGAAAAACTCCCTGAGACAATATGAGGAAGAAACCTTAAGAGGAACCCGACTCAAAAGGGAACCCATCCTCACCTGGGTGACACCGGATAGTGCGATTATAAATAATTCCCTTCTATAACCGTGTACTACATGGTCAGAATGTGCAATTGTGTAACCACGAAAATTCATTATAGTCTATTTTGTTGTCAACTGTTCACTGATTTGAGTGCAAAACTGATCGTGGGAATTGTAGTCCTAAAGCAATCATATCAATTGTAGTCCTAGGCCATCGTAGCAAAACTGTTCATATCAACTGCAGTCCAAAGCCATCTTCATAGTTTCTAAGTGGTATCATCCAGAGTAATCTCATGTGTCGTTAGCCTGTGTGTGTTGGAGGCCATCCTCATCAGCAGCGAGTGGTTTCCAAGTGATGAGAACTCCAGCCAGAAGCAGGGCATCAGGATGGATCAGGCAGGTCCGGAGAGCAGAAGGGGTCAGGAACACTGGTATCTCAGGAGTAGCATGTGTAGCTCAACAGAGAGAGAGACAGAGAGAGAGAGAGAGAGAGAGAGAGAGAGAGAGAGGGAGGAGGGAGTAAAAGGTCCAAGCGTTCTTTGGCTCGTTCCTCTTGGGGGACTCTTAAAGGTTCGACTTGAAACCCTATAAAAGAGGGTTTCTTTTTTACAGAAAGTTCCAAGAAAAATGAATCATAACTATCCAAAGAACCCTTGGAACACTTTTTTATCCAAGAGTTGACTTTTTATGGGCGTGGCTTTGAAGGAAACACTGAAAGAAAGGGCTGTTTTTGAAAACCGCCAGCTTCAGCTACATTCAAACGAAATTGCTGATTGTACCTTTAATGTAAAGAAGGGTAAGAGATGTGTAAGAGGTATCCAGAGTTCAGCTCATGTACTTGCATTTACAGATTTTTCCCACTAGACGGCACTGTGCGCTTAGTTTAACCGAGTCCCAACTGAGTGTGTGTGTGTGTGTGTGTGTGTGTGTGTGTGTGTGTACTGTCTGTAAATGAACCCTTTTCACATTTACACTTCATTCCTTCTGGAAGTAGCCTTCGCTGAGTAAAGCTACTTGCGCTGCAACAACAACCACAACAATGTCTGAGTCAAACACTGTTTACAAAAAGTTTTATAGAAAAACTGAGAACTGCAGCGGAATCAAAGAAACAGCTTGAAATATCAGCACAAGTAGAATTTAAGGGCAAATAATCCGAAACCACAGCGAGTAGAAATAGTTTGCTAGGTGAACAAAGCTAATCTGACAGACTCTCAGCCAACCGGCAGAGTTTAAAACTCGAATTTTTGTGTCTCTTTGTTCCTCTTCATCAGCCGACAGCATCGAGATCCGACTAAAAACGTAAAATCACTCGCTACATGTGTTAACTCATCTCTCAATTAACTAGAAATACAGCTAGCTAATGTTAGAAAAAGGATACTATCAGTGATCAAACTTTTACTAACCTTTTCATCTGTTCACAATTTTATCATTTTGTACAGTGTTTCACAGAAATGAACTGAAATATGAAATAATACACACGCAATATCAGCTAACTGCATATCTAGCTAATTATCATAAATGGTAACGTCAGTTAACGTTAATGCTCCCTGCTAGCTTTGAATGAATTCCTCTAAGATGAATTTATCCTTTATTTCCAGTTCTCTAGCATTTCTGGACAGAGATTAGTCTCTCACAAAGAAGAGGTGAATAATATTTCCGTTAGAGTAAACATTCAGCTTTAAGGCTTACTGAAAATCATTTTATCTTGTGTCCTACTTGTTTTTTTTTTTTTTTGTGAAAAAGGACCTTTACCTGGCTAAACCTTTTGCTCTTTGAGCAACATTAATGACTTAATAAAGGAAATGGACATACTTTGTAGGTGACCACTCCTGTGAAGTGACTCGCGGTCTTAAAGGAGCGATTTGTCATTTTTAGCGCCCTCTAATGCCTCTGTAAAGAATTGCAAATGCAAAAAAAAATCATTGGCAAGCCTTCAACCTTTGTTGAAATCACTTGTAGTTGCATAAATTGCCTTTTATTGGGAAAAAGAAAAAAGTTTTAGCTGTACTTTGGTTGGGGGCGGAGCTAATTTTAGGGCCGGAAAATGTTAAACAGAAGCATGAAAAAAATTTGCAGCTCTATTACATGTCAATATTGCAAATCACAGTATGTCTGAGGTTTCTGTGAAATTATAGGATTGTTTCAGGCCCAGAAACACCTGTGAATATTGCGAACTGCACCTTTAATAAGGAGTCTATCAGTTTCACAGATTTGTTTTTATTATGCATGCGTCCGATAAAGTGAGATCATCTCTGAGCTATAGATACACAGGTACTTTAAGACTGTCATTTGTGAAATGCTCCTAAATTAAAGCAAATGTTAAAAGACGTTGCTATGAATCGAGTCATCCACACTGTTCTAATGAACTGTTTAATATTCATGAAATGATTTTAATATTCATTAATATTCATTCCTTATTCGCATTAGGAAATCAAGAGGAAGGAATTTATTAGGAAAATCAGAAGGAAATGTATTTATTGTAAGATCATTTGAAAGTTTTCCAGAGAAATTTCACATTGTCACTGGAATTCATTTTTATTTGAATTTAATTTGAAGTGAATCCACTGAACCTGACTGACTGTAAATTCTCTTATTGGAGTATGTGTGAAAGTGCTATTATGGTATGTTGTATTGGATGAAATGTTCTACAGTATAACACTATGATCTCCGTCTGTGCTGTATGAAAAATGTCAAATAATGACAATAATGTTGAAATATATATATAAACAAGCCACTTGTTTAGACTTCTTATAATGCATCTGTGATTATATACAATCTGTATTAGGCTTATGGTGATTCTGTTGAAGGAGTCAAAATGTTTATGAATAAATAGACACTTATTAGATATTTTGATCATTATGGTGACATGAGATTGGGGGGGTTGCAGTACTGCATTTGTCCAACAGGCAAATATGAGGCAGATATGAGGAATAAATTGTGTGAATTACATCACGTGCATCTGATATGAAGCCAGCGTTTCCGTAGTTTAGTCATTATTTGAATTTACATACAGTGAGTGTTAAGTGAAGAAAAACTCCACTAAGGATACAAAGTCGTTGTACTTCCCACCTCTGAATATCCAACCTTCAGCTTCTGCACTGGTGGTAGAACTTAAACGTTCAGGATTTGTTAGTACTTATTCTCTATTCTATCCACAAATTATGCCCTGTTCTGCTACAAAACCCAGAACAAGGGTGATTACTGATAGCTGATAGTGAACAATGGCGATCAGTGATTAGTGGTCGGGAGTAACAATGATCAGAGATTAGTTACTAGGAGCGATGGTGATCTCTGATTGTTGTTTGGGAGTAATGGTGATCTGTGATTAGTTGCTGTGAGTAATGGTAATCAGTGATTAGTCATTAGGAGCAATGGTGATCTCTGATTGGTGTTTGGGAGTAATGGTGATCTGTGATTAGTCATTAGGAGTAATTGTGATCTCTGATTGGTGTTTGGGAGTAAAGGTGATCTGTGATTAGTCGCTGTGAGTAATGGTGATCAGTGATTAGTCATTAGGAGCAATGGTGATCTCTGATTGGTGTTTGGGAGTAATGGTGATCTGTGATTAGTCATTAGGAGTAATTGTGATCTCTGATTGGTGTTTGGGAGTAAAGGTGATCTGTGATTAGTCGCTGTGAGTAATGGTGATCAGTGATTAGTCATTAGGAGCAATGGTGATCTCTGGTGTTTGGGAGTAATGGTGATCTGTGATTAGTCATTAGGAGTAATTGTGATCTCTGATTGGTGTTTGGGAGTAAAGGTGATCTGTGATTGGTGTTTGGGAGTAATGGTGATCAGTGATTAGTCATTAGGAGCAATGGTGATCTCTGATTGGTGTTTGGGAGTAATGGTGATCAGTGATTAGTCATTAGGAGTAATGGTGATCTCTGATTGGTGTTTGGGAGTAATGGTGATCTGTGATTGGTGTTTGGGAGTAATGGTGATCAGTGATTAGTCATTAGGAGTAATGGTGATCTCTGATTGGTGTTTGGGAGTAATGGTGATCTGTGATTGGTGTTTGGGAATAATGGTGATTTGTTTTTAGTCATTAGGAGCAATGGTGATCAGTGATTAGTCGCTGGGAGTAATTGTGATCAGTGATTGTGTCATTAGGAGTAATTGTGATCAGTGATTGTGTTTGGGAGTAATGGTGATCTATGACTGGGAGTAATGGTGATCAGTGATTGTGTTTGGGAGTAATGGCGATCTGTGACTGGGAGTAATGGTGATCAGTGATTGTGTTTGGGAGTAATGGTGATCTATGACTGGGAGTAATGGTGATCAGTGATTGTGTTTGGGAGTAATGGCGATCTGTGACTGGGAGTAATGGTGATCAGTGATTGTGTTTGGGAGTAATGGTGATCTATGACTGGGAGTAATGGTGATCAGTGATTGTGTTTGGGAGTAATGGTGATCTATGACTGGGAGTAATGGTGATCAGTGATTGTGTTTGGGAGTAATGGTGATCTGTGATTAGTCGCTGGGAGCAATGGTGATCTGTGATTAGTGGTCAGGAACAATGGTAATCAGTGATTAGTCGTTGACTGTCAGATCTACCAACAAAGTGACTAAGCTGGCAACACTGTGATTAATAGCTTCTCCTATTTTTTTCAAGCTTCTCAAAATTTTTTATAACTGATGAGTTTTGATACAAGAGACCTTTGTAACTGACTTTTATAATAAGTTCAGAGTGGACCTTCATGCAGAGTTTTACTTTACAGTCCATGAGCAATTCTATCACACGGTTGCATCGTTCTTCCTTTCCAGATCTTGATTTGATTTCAGCAGATCTCTGATCTCTGTATCTCTGTATTTCAGACAGTGAACATTGCATGCAGGAAGTGTTGGTTGAGGTATAGCATTTTTATAGCATCCATTTATAGTATTGGTTGTTGAGTTTAAGCACAACTATCTGAAATGTTTGAAAGTTCAGACAAATTATTAAACTATTAGGGTAATTATTAAACTATTAGGGTAAACTAATAATTAAATTATTAGGGTTTGTGCACCCTTCCTGTCACTTATTACGTCTTATTTTAGTGTTAAAATCCATTCGAAAAAGAGTAATGGTGCATTAACCTTCTGTTGTACAACATAAAATAGAAAATAAACAAAATGTGATTTGAGCAGGGTGCCAAAACTCCTACATGCAACTGTATAGCTTTATATTGTCATACTCTCCTGTCAAACCTGGTGCGTTATGATATTCACTTAGATGATGTGCCATGCTGAGAGCACTGAGAGCCCACTGCACTGTAAGAGATGTAAATTTATAACTCTCTAATTAGAGCGGCTGTGTGGAGGGACAGCGCTCCACTCTCGCACTTGGCTCACGCTTTTCTTCCAGGCGCTCAGCGAGGAGTCGGTACAGGCCAGACTGAAACGACGAAAATAGCACTGGCTGGAATCAGCTGTGACTCTGACCCAGCTGTTCGAGCTCACACACCGGCGGATTAGACACAGCGGCGGTAACTAGTGACAAAGTGGTTAATTAAACACAAGATTTTCAATTTAAGTGAAGCAGACCCTGTGTGTGTCTATATGTGTGTGTGTGTGTGTGTGTGTGTAATGCATTGAGCCGCATTATAATTCCTGGCTTGAATTCTGAGCATGTAACCATAGGCATGAATTACTGCTGATTATTTTCCTAGAACTTCACGTCCTGAAGTGTTTTATTTCTCTCATATCACAGCAATTTGCCAACAATTACGAATTTTCATTTATTAATGAATGACACACATTCACACATTTTTTATCTGATTACAGTTACATTTAATGTTGTGGAACATCCACAAAAAAAAGTTAGTTCCTGTTCTCACTTACGTTATAGATTTTATCGACTGACAGGGTGCACAAACTATTGCACATGCCCTTGTATTACCATTGTATTCATTCCAAAGCATGAAATCCAGGTAATATATATTGATGGTGCATTAAATATTTTCAGAGCCAGTTAGGAAACCGACCAAATGTGATTTGACCAGGGGTGCACAAACTTTTGCATTCAAATATACACACACAGTAGATCAGAAGATATATCGTGTTCATAGTGAAGATGCAGGAACACGAGAGGAGCAGGATGTACAGCCCGAGATGTATAAAATATCAGAAAAGATATGATGGTGTAAAGCCACAGAGATCCAGATCTAATCCAGCTTTTTTATTAGCCTCCATGTAGTCATGTTAAAACAAAGCAGAGAGAACACTGAGACTAATCACAATCTCATTTTTCAGTCACAGCATCCTGGGGTTTCGATGTTGCTCCAAGCTGGGCTTAATTTAGACTAAAAGGAGAGTGTGATGCTTCTGAAGGCAGACTTTGGCTCGTATCTTTCTCTTTAACTTCAAAATCTTCTCACACTGTAGCCAAATATGGCAACCACCGCCTTGGCTTGGTTCTCACTGTCGTCCATTTATTTGCTTTACTGCAGAGCTCTTGGACAGGGAGAGAACATATAAAAAGAACCGTTCCTTAGAGAAACAGAGAGAGAGAGCGAGAGAGAGAGATGGGAAAGAGAAATGAAAGATGTGCCTGGCCATTATTTTTGTGCTCTTGTGCGCACGTGGCGGGGGCGTTCGATGTGGGTGGGGCTTTAGGGCACTTCTGCCAATCGTTGTGATGTCACATCCGCCCACGCCGCCGCTCTGCGCTTTCACACCAGAGTGAGTCATGTTAGTGCTGGAGGAGGACACTGAGGAATGCTAAGCACCCCAAAAAAAGACAGAACTTTGCTGCATGCTTGCGATCTGCATCTCTCTCTCTCTCTCTCTCCACTTCATTCCATGGAAATGTTATTCTTTTCAGATTTGTCTCAACACTGTCACTATCACTGTCTGCCATGATGAACTAGATTGATCTGCCACCTGCACTGCAAGATACTGATGCTGCAGATTGTGTGCCTTGTAATCAGGGGGCGTGGCCACTTTAGCTTGAAATAACCGAAAATCATCTTTGGCCTCAGGTCACGTCTTGTTAGTCCTATACGCTTCATGCCGCCTTAAGGAATCACGTGATGTTAATCAACCATGAAGTCAAGTGCGGTATTGCCACCTCACGGCTCTAGGGTCCCTCAGCTCGGGTTACTGTCTATGCGGTTTTGCATGTTCTCCTCATTTCTATGTGGGTTTTCTCCCATCTTCCAAAAACATATCAGTAGGTGGACTGGAATCTCTAAATTGCCAGGTGTGAATAAATTTGTGAATGCGTGGGTTTGTGCATGATTCCTTGCATCCGGGATGTATTTCTGCTTCATGACCAGCATTTCAGTGAATAGACTTCAAATTTGCCACCACCCTGACCAGGATAAAGCAGTACTGAAGATCAGTGAATGAATGAATGAATGAATGAATGAATGAATGAAACTAGTATAGTGATGTCATAACGTGGTTCTTTTTGCCCAAAGGAACAAAGCATAAACGTGTGAAGGGGGTGAGTTCTGCCTAGTACTGGCTGAGAAGGTGCCAAAACTTTTTGCCAACACCACTGCTTTATTCTTTTCATTGTCTTAAATTCGGTAAGTAAATAATAATAATAGTGCATTCGCAACATTAAGTCATGTTTTATGTGTTAACGACGTATTTTAAACTACAAAAATCAACCAAATGTGTGATTTGACCAAGTTGTGCGCATATTTCTTGCCTCACGTCATTATAACAGAGCTAATCTGATGTCTAATCTAATCTAGTGTGATGTGATGTTTTTGTCTCTGAGACTATGATTGCAGACGCCATTGCAGCTTTCAGCTTGTGAGAAGAAACTTGAAGATATTATGACGTTGCTTTAGTGGAATTCAGTGATATGTCTAATGATCTGTTATTCATTTAAGTGCTTTTCCTAGCACCAAAAATGGAGACTGAATTAAACAACAAACACAATAACAACTAAAACCCCACGTCATTGTCCACGCGTTAGTGTTGCATTGTTCCTGAGAGGAGCTGATGAATGAATAGGGTCTTTCTTCCCATCGCCCTTCAGCCAGGGGTCCGAATGCCACACATTCTTTACTGCCCCGCACATGCTCCAGGGGGCGTCCGCTATTACACAACAACTTCAGCCAGGCCATTTCAGTCAGCCCTGTCCTTTCCTAACCCCAGGTCTCATTTTCTACAGACTTTACATCCTACAGCACCTGATCTTCAGAGACGTTCAGTTTTACCTGGAAAAAAACATTGAGATCAAGATCTCTTTTCCAAGACAGAACTGTTACAGATATAAAATCGACAAACACGGACAAGCAGGTAAAAGGGTCAAATAAATAATAAAAACATGTACAAAACAGGATTAAGAAATTAAAGCCTTGAGTGTTTGACTTAAAAAGTTGAAGTAAAACATGTATAAACATCATTACAGATAGGTAATGGAATTTAAATTATTCAATCAACACATATTAGGAACTAAAAGTACTCCTTGAAGAACATTGGATGCCACTGTATTTGAAGAAAAGGTAGCATTTTTACTAGTCAGTAGTAGATGTTTAGATATTTGACAGATCCGACATGTAAAGTAAGTTATAATGCAGTATTTCTGAAGCCTCAGTATCTAATCTACCGAGCATCAACACACTATTAACATCAAAAAACTGTTTGTATTCAGCGATCCTCGTTCATAATTTGTGAATGGTCAATATAGCTAACTTGCTTTAGCGCAATACTGTATGAAGATCAAAGATAAATCATGTTTTAAGTAAGAAATAAAACACAACAAACTGGGGTCATGTCCCAAAGTGTTTTATTCCTCTTACACCACAGCAATTTACCAACAGTTAGAATTGCTCATTCATTGAAAGAACGGCACATCAAACTTTTTATCCCTTTATAGTCACTTTTAATGCTGTGGAACGTCCATGAAACAAGTTAGTTCCTGTTCTCACTTACGTTATAGCAGCTATAAACAGTCGTTACTTCAGTCGTCCTGTCTGTTTTTGTTAATAAAGAAAAAAAAGCATAGCTTGTCACATGGTTACCAAGAAACCGCAAAGCGTTTCCTCGTCTGTCCTGAAGATGTTGGAAAACGTAAGGCTTTACCTCTGACTGTTACAAAGCACTGACACTGGAGACTCCTTCCATAAACGTCTATGTGCTGCGTCTGCCGTACGAGTCCCTATGAATGAGCTGTTACTATAGAAACGATAACATATTAGAACGAGCGCATTAATATAAACCCGTGACTGTTATAGAAAATTCGACTATGAGGTGAAATGATTTTACTCACTTAGACATTAAATATTGGGTTTTTAAGATAAACGATAAGGAGCTGAACAAAACATGATACATTCACTGAACATACAATAATGACCCAATCATTTAGATCTTTGCTATGAAGTGACACTCAATTATTATTATATTTGCTTTATAAAACTAGGGATCATGTGACAGGTGCAGAACGCCACTTCGACATTTGACTCCTGAGCTAAATGAAAGCGCTATTATAGCACCTAAATACAGATATATTCATGCGTTGGCCTCCTGTAATTTGTTCTCCGTTCATCCTTCTACAGCGAAAAACTCCCTAGAAATGCAGCCAGGGAAAGTGTGCTGTTGCTAGAGCAACGCTTTCCAGGACTTTCTATCATTCCCATTGCTACAGTGGCCATTTTATTAGAGATACATACCTTATATCTATGTTTATGAGCCATTACTTGATGTACATCTTCAATATAGTTGCACATACAGTATGTGGAATTAGCAACTAGCCCATACACAGGTTGTTAATGTGATCATTGATGTTATAATATTAGAATATGTTATATAATATTCTTGTTGATTTACAAAATAAATAAATAAATAAAATTTCAACTAGCTGTTAACTAGATTTTATTATTTGTCTTACTTTCACTGGCACATTACATTTAAAGCCACTATAAAATTTAATTATGAACTCAATGATGTTCCTACAACGATCTCTTTCCATTGATGGAGAGTGGAGAATTGCCACTAATGAGTTACAGTCAGTAATTTTATATCTACAATGTAAACCTAACCCTGCATTCACACTAGAAAAGGGCAATTCACTCTTGTAGTTTGTCTCTTGTAGGTGTTTAGTGGCTGCTCATGTTAGCACATGAGGGAGCGCATTGATCAGAGGATTAAAAGTTTAGCAAAACAAGCTAACTGTACTAGCTATGAACAATCACAAGACGCAGCAGTGATCTCTGCTACTTCTTTCCAAGCTTTGTTTTTCTTCCGAGTAAGAGGTTATATATGACAAAACCAAAAGGAACTAAAGACTGGGGAACTGAAGGAACATCAAACCAAATATGCCATATGATTGGTCCGAGGAATCACTGGAGCCAAGAGTTTGGATTTGTCATAGTTTTTCTTGTGTGGGTGTGTAATGACACACTGTCCAGCATTTTTTTTTTTTTTTTTATTAGTTCCTATGAAAAAAGGTACTAGCTATATATAGCTTCTAAAAGCTATAAACTACATAGAAATATCTGCTGTTTCTTTCCAAATGTTTATTTTCTTCATAATGTCTTTATACACAAGTAATAAGAGGACATACAGTATATGACAGAATAAAAACCAATGTTTCTGTTGTTCTTTTTTGAAGTGACATCAAACCAACATGGCCGCTCACACTGTGAACAGTGTAAAGTGTTCTTTCTCTACTTTTAAATGAGTCTATAGCAGTATCAGCTGTAGATCAGTTCATATACAGTCACAGTACTTGGTTAAATCTATAACACTGACCACACAAATCACTGTTTTGAGAAGGTAATCATCAACGTTAGAGTTTTCACTCATATAAATAACATTAGCTGGCTAGCTTGTTGCTAACCCTACTCGCTATTGTCTGCTGTTGTTGGTGTGCTGCAATTTCTGTCCAAAACGTCGGGTGAATGTTTGAAGGTCACTATAGTAGAATTGTAGAGAGAATAGACACTCAGGCCTGTAGCTGTAGTTAAAGTAGCTTTTTATGCGCTTCACGTGCTCTGACAGAGCAAATAAAATACACGCTTTCGAGGGAGGCGTCCGTGTTCTTTCCACTTCACACGCCGAGGTGGGAAATGATGTCAGTACAACTCGCAAATTATCACGCACAGGGGCCTTTGTCTTGTCCTAGTGCGAACGCACAGCGTGAACTGCTGCTGTAATCATAAAGACTGTCCTGTGCTCATCCCAGGACTCTGATTCAGGATTCACAATCACCTGAAGAGCGCACAACTGCAGAAAGGTAAGGCTTTATAATCATTAGAGGATGAGCTCCCTTTTGAGACTGGTTCCTCTCAGGATGTTGCCTCAGGGAGTGTTTATTTAAAAAAAAAAATTATATATATATATTTTTAATTTTTTTTAATAGAGATTTATAAATCTGTTTTGGGATTTCTGTAAAACTGCTTTGTGACGATGTTGTGTGTTAAAAGTGGTATACAAGTAAAATCACACTGAACTGAAACGGATTAAACTTATATTGTAGATGTACAGTACACATATGCATATACATGCCAGCTTTTTTAACAATAATTGGGGCGTGCGTTGGCTCTCGTGAAATCTCGCGATAGTTCGAAAGCAAACCGACGGTTGGGTTTTCGGCGAGACTTCAGCAGCTGCGGCGCGAGGCGGAGGCGGAGCTGGAACTTTGTATGAACTTCTGAGTTGAAGTTGGGAGAGAGAGAGAGAGAGAGAGAGAAGGAGAGAGAGAGAGAGAAGGAGAGAGAGAAGGAGAGAGGCAGAGGCGCAGACTGAAGCGAGAGGAGCTGCGGTGCGGCTGATGGACTAGACCTCACTCCATTTACTTAGCCGTTGTTTTCGCCTCAAGCTACACACACACACACACAGACCGAGGGTGGGCAAACGACTCGGACACTTTCTCGCGCTCCCTAACCGTTTCTTCGACGGTTATTTATTTTATTTATCGGCTGTTTTTGGAGTTTTTATCTGCGGGAAGAAACGCCGACGAGGCTGGAGAGTAAAGAGCGAGAGGGAGAGAGCAAAGAGAGAGAGAGAGAGAGAGAGAGAGAGAGAGAGAAGGTGAGTTCAGTCTGTAAACACTTGGCTTTGATTTAACCGTCGCTTGTATTATTTACACCCCCCTTCCCCCCCCCACATTTTTAAAAAATAAAACAACCGAGCGCGTGCGAGTCTCGAGACGCATTAATGTTAACATTATTTCCAGCATTTAGCGAGACAAAAGTTAAATCTTTGTCTCGGCTGAAATGTAATGATATTAATACACGCTTATTTATAAAGATTAGATAGTTACATGTCGATTAAAGTGTGTAAATTGGGTTAGATTTGTAAAGGCGCGCGATGAAGACGTTACAAATGAGCCGTTGGTCTCGCGCAGGTTTGTGGACGCCGAGCTAGCCTTATCAATTTTAATATTACGTTTAAAAAAAAACCACACACACACACACACACACAAGCGTTATATCCAGGACACAAATCACATAAACTACATAAATAGCTAAATACTTTCAACATTTTAACATTCACATGACTACTGCTCAAAAAACAAAACAAACCAAACAAACAAAACAGGAGATTTATTAATGATGGGTAACTGTCTTGCGCATGCGCAGTTGAAGCATACTTTTGTCCAAAATTATATTTCTCCCCTTTGTTGTGCAGCTTGTTTACTGTAAATAAAGGTTGACAACACAATGAAATTTAGCAAAAAAGTCTCCATCCAGAGTTCAGGGACCTGTTTTGCATGTTGTCCCCAGAGTTCATGTGGGTTTCCTCAGGGTTCTCTGGTTTCCTCCATGCAATGTAGGTGGATTATAGTGTCTCTAAATTGCCGCTAAAGTGGCTGCTGAATACAAATGAATGTCCAGCAAATCATGCTTCAGTTCCTGTTTTAACTCCATTGCCAGGATTATATCTGGACAGGGATATATCTGCCTTCACGGTCATGGTTTTCTGATCGTGCGGCAGCCATTTTGTGAATAAAACACGTTTGATGACGCAGATGAGAGATAACGCAGGAGGCTGGTGGTCAAGTGTTGGATGCTGATTTGCACCTTACGTGTGAAAGTCCCAAAATCAGTTTTCCAGAATTACGATCTAAAATTATTTCCGTGTGATTAACGAATGATGTATAATGTAGATCAGTGGTCCTGTTCACCTTTGCTCGTGAAAACGATGTGCTACAGTGGTCATATCGGAATTATGGAATTACGTTACAACCCTTTTCACAGCACAAAAGCTACACATCATTTTGCCACCATACTGTTGTGACGTCAGGTTTGTTTATGTCTTGGAATTCCGACTTGAATTGACCGCTCCGTTGCATTTGCGTTTCCGTGTCGGAGGTCGGGTTTTTACGATAGATTGCAGCAACTAGATTTCACAACGTGAACGGATATGGTCATCCGGACGCAAGTCTTAGCTTAGTATTTCCAAACTGGGAATATTTTAAGTAGTAAGTGTGTCGGATCAGGAATCCTATTCCACACAAGCTTAAATAATTCACACTCAGAATTTTTGACCTTGGAGTAGGAAAAAAACCCCCCAAAAAACGCACCTCCTTAACTCCGAAAGTCAGGAAGGTGTGTGTCCTCAACCCTGAGTTCAGGAAGTTATGCCAACATGGCCGCCCACATCGTGAACAGTAACTAAACTATAATGTCACTCACTGGTTGTAGTGGTGTTTAATTTGGTTGGTTAACACCGACCTTTTATTTTGCTTTTATTTTGAGAAACTACACATCATAAACGATGATGATCAGTAACGTTAAGCTTTCACGGAGGCGTCCGCTCTGTTCCTCACTTTGTTCCTCTAAAACGACGTAATTCCAAGCTCAGGCTTCCGAGCTTCGAACCAGAAGGCAGTGTTTTAGCAGGTGGTGGTTTTTAGCTTGGTGCGTCTCCGAGTGTGTCGCTGATGCGCTGGTTTGTTCTGATCTCTCCTCGCTGCCCGCGTTCGCCGCGTGGGCGGATGTGCGCTTTAAAGACGAGCTCGTCTCTGACTCAAGCGCTGGCTCCTGCTGCTTCTTCATGCTCTAGATCTAAAATAATTAAAGAGTTTATGTGTGTGTGTGTGTGTGTGGTGTTTTTCCATACATTGAGCAGGCACACACACACACACTCGCTTTTATCTAAAGTTTATTGGATAGTCTGTCTTTTTAACCAACAGATTTGGAGCCGTAGACGATTAGGAACATATTTTATCACCCGAAGTGCACAATTGTATCAGTGTAGCCGATGATTACGTGAATTTATCGCCTCTTCATTCTGAGTGTTCGCATTAATATCACTAATGTGGTTCCTAATTCTTTGTCACAGTCAGCAGAAAACCTTTATTTCCTCCTCGTACAACTGACTCAATCAAACGTGTTTGCAGTTCTTAATTTAATCTTAATTATTTTAATGACAGTAATGGATATAACCAGGTGATTGAGCTGTTGTTATGACTGCTGTGTACTTGTTCTTGCTTTATTTTATTTTACTTTACTTATTTGAAGTAAGTATCTGCTCTCTGGCAGTCCTACGATTTGAACCGAAGACCTTCTGATCACAAGGACAGAACTTTAATCTCTGAGCTACTACTGCAGTTATGGAGAGGTTTTTTTTTTTTTTTTTTAAATGCATGGACACGGAAAACGTTCACTCTGATTTATCCACCTGAGACAGGATACACCTGACAAGTTGAGGGTTAAGCTTCTTGCTCAAGGACCCAAACAGTGGCAGCTCAGCGGTGACGGGACTCACCTCATGACCTTAACCACTGAGCTACCATTTCCCATTTCTGATGGTTATTCCAGAAGAATACAGATTGGAATGATCTTTTCGATGTTCATTTGAGCAAAGCAGGTCACATGAAGTCTTGAAGTTTAGAGATTGCGGTCTCCTGTAGCGCTGGTACTGGTCTAGTATACTCGATCAAACGTAATCATTCTTAGACAAAACACCAACGTGAAGATACGTTTCGGCAAGCTAGCGCTCTGCTCTTCTCCTCTACGCGCATTCTCTAATATCTATTATGTAAGTACTCCAAGGATGCGGATACAGTGTCACATTTTTCTGTATTAAGCTGCCAATTGAGAAGGAGCGCGTGGGCAGAGGCGCACATGTTCTGCAACATGAAGAGAGAGAGGGAGAGAGAGAGAGGGAGAGAGAGAGGGAGAGGGGAGAAAGCCTGGGCGGATGATTGGCAGCACAAGGGATTCTCAAAAGCCTTTCCGAATCCGAGTGACTGCACGGTCTAACGTTGATGGATTAAGCGGAAGCATCACATAACGAGTGTTTAAACCAAACGTCACTTGTGGCATTTACAAAAGCTCTCCTCACCTCAGGAGAACACGAACGCCATAAATCACGAGGTCAGAGCGCACCGAGGAAGCCGAACAGGTCGTCTCTAGAGTTTACCCGAGCTCAGTATTGGTTACTGTCATCGTCATTCATCTGCCCATAAAGGAAAAAAAAAAAGATAACGGACATTTTCGAGTTACGCGTCGTTGATTAAAAAAAAAAAAACGCAGATTTATTCCCTGCATCGATTGGCTCCCAGTAAATATCACGTCACGCTGCGTCTCTGCCGTACACGCTACGCGTCACGATGTGTAGGTTCACTCAGAAACGTCCAGCTACACAAAAGTGTCGCGTTGACACCACCGTGTTCGACGATACCTCTCTTCAAAATAAAATGGGAAAAAAAATATCAGTATGAAATTTTAACTTCTGCTTCCATTCAGTTTATAATTATTTTTAAAAAAAAATTCACGAAAAGACCACAATATCAGTAATATCTCAGAAAAGCGAGCTGTGGAATAAATTAGCACGATATTAACATTATTGTCATATTTCTTACAGCCGTTCTAAGTAAAAAATGTCTTTGACACACGATATACGTCACGATCTTCCTAAGCAGCTTCCAGCAAAACATTTAAAATTAAACTTCAGTGAGGTTTTAATGTCTTCACAGGTAAACACTGGAGAAAATAAAAAAAAAAAATCTACATGAATCTTAGTAGAAAACATCGCATCGCAATACTTCATCACGTTTCACGATGTATAAATTTTACACGCGTTTGGTAACAGTGGGCCAACAAAGGCCACGATGGGGCCAGATATTTTTGTTCAACATTTATAAAAAAAATTTTTTTTAAAAAAGGTATACAAAAAGGAGGGAAGCTGAAACAAAAATTCGGGACAAAAATTTACGTTTTACGGGGAATAACAAGGAAGTAATAAAGTCAGACACCTGATGATATTGACGATATTGAAGGAATATCAGAATGTTACAATATCGATATCAAATCGTCCAGCTCTACTCCGGGGCCGTATTCGCAAGAAAAGGTGACTCTGATCCAGCAGATTTAGGAGACGTTAGTTTAAAAAATTAACTTCTCCTTAATCAGTTACTTTGATTCTTTGCAAAACCTGGATAATTTTGCTTGCTGTGTTCAGCGTCAGGTGAAGCTTCGGGGTTGATTCTCACCCAACTCTAATCCGGGGCCATATTAGAAAAAAATCCTTGATGCTAGAGATTGCAAAACGTGCAACTTCTTTTAAAATGTCCTAATTTTAAGAATTAATGAATTCCTAACTAGACAAATTTTTTTTGTCTGAAAAAGTAATTCTCAGAACGGTTCAGCGCTAAAAGCGGCTCCTAAACCCGAATCGTTTTCTAGTGTGTGGAATCGACTCCAAAGCTTCGGGCTCTTAGCTTTTAGTGAATCCGGGAACCGACTCCTTTTGGGATCGACTCCCAGCACCGTATGTGAACCGAAAGCAGGATGATTGAATAACTCGACACACAACAGAAGAAAACGAAACGATTTAGTGCCGGAAAAAAAAAACATTTAATTACTTTTCGAGCTGATTGATCGAAAAAGCTTCACTGCTTGTGCGCCACGTAACATGGACCAACCTGTTAGCGAGCTGATGGTGAAATTCGTGCTCTGTTTTATTATGATTATTTAATTGTCGATCAGTTGCTGCAGCCATAATTTCAAGTCTTAACCTCATTAATTTTTCTTTCGCAAGCTCCACCCGTCCACCGCTGACGCACAGAATGAGAACTTATTTACAAACAGGATTTTTCCACTGTTCTCGATTCACATGAAGTGATGCTGCTGCTGATCTGACAAATGACTGCGCATATTGAAGCCTGTGATGTTTTTTTCCAAAGAGGAGAAATGGTGAGCAGCTTTCTGAAGGAGAGAGGGAGAGAGAGAGAGAGAGGGAGAGAGGGGTGTTAACATGGCTCCAGAAGGCTGAAATTAGTAACGAATGCACCCGTCTAACACTCGGACTCCATAATTACAGTCCTGTCTCCGGCACCGCTGTGGGCACCATCTTATTGCGAGCTGCTGCCTTGGATACACACACCCATTAGTCACGACGTCCATCATTCCAACGTTTCACAAGGATGAGAGGATGCTCAGGCGATGATTCTAGCAGTATTCACACTCCATTCGCTGGATTCGTGTATCGTACAATAGCGCCGATGTAAACACGCATGTAATATCGTCATGCATCCAACACACACGTCGAGTTTTTTTGATTACGAATCTTCCAGTACTCTCGTATTCCATTGTTTTCCAAGAACTGATTTCCTGTCGTTAAAAAAAATAATAAAAATCCCAAAGCGTTTGTTCCCGAACACTTCCTCTGTATACGCGTGTACTTCATCCAGAAACCCCCGGCATCTACTCTGCTGTTCAAGTCATTTTCAATCCCCTGAGCCGGCGTCTGGCCAACAACTCGCTTCTTTTCTGTTCCCATCACCATCTAATCCGAGTGCTAATCGAGTGCTAATCGAGTGCTAATCGAGTGCTAATCGACTGCAGCTCGTTCCCGAAATCGGAAATAACACGTTACTTTAAGTTTCCGCGGAATGTCATTGACTCAGCGATACCTAATCTAAACCACTACAGAATTAAAAAATTTTGTGTAAATATCTTCTTTTCTAATACTAATCCAAGAGATCTGTAGTTGAGAAAGGAATCATTAAGTATTGAATACTTGAATACACACTCAGAGTCGCGCCGTTATCGGAAAATAATCAGCGATGCAGTGGCGCGATGAAGCGCCATTACAGCAGTACAAGACTACCGTAACTAAAGGATTATTCCTTGCACTAACTTACCAGTCTAGTGAGAAGTGTTATGTAGTTTTAGGAAAATAATCCACGCCGGGGTGGTGTGTTACGGCGTGACGTGACGCAGAGGAGTGTTCACACACTGCGTATCTTGTACATTCGGGGGATTCAAAAGCAAGACGTTTGTGGTTTCATGCACTGCGACGTTCAACACACTGACGCACCCTGTTTCTCTTCTAAACTTTCCACCGTCGTCGTGACTGTCGTCATGAGCTGCGTCGCGTCTCAAAGCTAAAACCTTAGAGCCGACCTTAGAGTTAAAAATGTTTACTGATATACAAAATCCAGAAGGCTGGCACACAAAACCTTTGAGCTTTTGAAGCTGTCCTGAAGATGTCAGAAAACCTCCTGACCTCCTGTTACAAAGCGCTGACACTGGAGACTCCTTCCCTAAATGTCTCCTTACATACAGACGATTACACACGTTTATGTGGAGCGTCCAGTACCAAGTCCCCGTGAACGAGCTGTTACCATAGAAACAACGAGCGCATTGATATAAGCCCGCGATTTGATTTGTTATGGAAAATGAATTGACACCTTTTAACCAATCAGAATCGAGCATTCAGCAGCGCTGTGGTGTAAACAAGAGTAATCATGTTTTCTCGCTCGTTTTCTCACTTTAAAAAAAATAAATAAATAAAAAATAGAGCAGAATGCAAAAGTTTGCACACCCTTACAACAAAATGACAAAAAGAGATTTATAGTGAAACATCTAAATTGAATTAGTTCAAAAGTTAACGTCCCCCTTTTTGAAGGATATAAATTCACTCTCTACTTTAAAACCTTATTTTTCGATTAGCCTTACTGTCGTTCCTGAACAACGTGCTTTTAAGATGAATAACTGATTAATAACTTGAGAGTTTAAGGCTTAAATGACGGCAAACATTTCATGATGATTTACAACGGTCACTTTTTATTATAAGACTTCACTTCTCTCTCTCTCTCTCTCTCTCTCTCTCTCTCTCACTCTCTCTCTCTCTCTCTCCAGTCCTACAGTTTATTTATTTTACTCAAAGTGCAAAAATGTCGCGGTGTAATAAGCGTCAGAAGACGTCCATCATTAGCCGCGGCGTCTTCCTGTTCCCTAGGAGGAGTTTGTCAGGTTTATTCGGCTTGACACGCCGTCTAGAAGGAGATGCGCTTTAATGAGGCTCTCTGCCCACTCATCTGATGAAATCACTGAGGATGCACCGAAATCACAGACCAATATTTTACACCCAAAATGACTCGGAAGTGTTCAAATACCGAAGAATTGATGAGGTAGGGTGTTTCTCGTTTTTAATTGTGAAAATATAACCCATAACAGATCATTTTATTATCAGTGGGAATTTAAAAGCGATGATTAAAGTGTGATTAAGAAGGCGTGAGTCACGTCTGAATTCTCGGGGCACGGTCGTATTCCCTGCATGCTTCACTACACTCGTACCGCTAATGATGAACCAGAAATGACGCACCACAGCAATAAAGCTCGTGTATGAACACAAGAACGACAGACGGTCCTCTAATGACCACTAAAACCCAAACAGCACTCGTGTATTTAAGGTGAGACACTAAATGTTTGTGATGCTTTTTGGTTCAAAAAGATGTTTATTTCGCTTGTCCTGTCCTCTCGAGTTCACTACATTATCTGAAACGTAGTACCTTTGAAGACGGTTCGTAGCGCAATCGCGTCATGTCGTATATATGCATAATATTTAACATCATTTTAACTTAAAGGTTACCGTAACATTACCTTTTACAGTAACAGTAACCTCGACAGTGACCTCTTACGCTAACGGTAACCTCGACAGTGACCTCTTACGCTAACGGTAACCTCGACAGTGACCTCTTACGCTAACGGTAACCTCGACAGTGACCTCTTACGCTAACGGTAACCTCGACAGT
>CM040993.1:17336580-17353256 GCA_022985145.1 Pangasius djambal
CCAGATATAAAAGCGCAGAAATCCGTGCAGCTTATATGACTTAAAGTCGATCGTGTCGAGGTTTACGTTAGTGAGTCTTCTCATGCGTGAATTTACACGCACTCAGCAGCACGAGTAGGACACGAACGTTTTATTTATTTATTTATTTTTCTGAGCTCACAGGATTTTCATGAAAAACATTTTCGTATAAACACTCGTATGTGCGATTTACGCATAAATCCAGCTCTAAGTGAGGCAGCGCTACGCAGCGCTAATTCTTCCTCGTCCTCTTGGTCGAGTGCTTCAGCGCTGTGTCGCCGCGGAGAAGATTCGAGCCGAAAGCCCCCGCGCTTTAATCGCTGGTCTTTGTAAGGAGCGGCCCGGATGTCTGTAGTCAGGCAACGCTTTGACCCTTCCTCTGGACTCGGGCTGTGTGAGGATCAGAATGAGCTCAGCAGAGGGTCTTCTATTCAAATGCGGCCTCTTTGTGTTGGAGAAATGGTGAAGAGGAAAGTTGCACATCTGTCAGGAGCGTTAGAGGGCTCGTCTCCTGCGGACCGGCCTCGGATTAATCGCATAGAGAGCCGGCTTTTCTCACGCCCGTTAAACACGGACTTCTCTATCCGACTTTAATGGCTGAAAGCACACACACTCCTTTATTTTACATTCATAGACTCTGTTTTATTTGTTTTTGTTGCCTTTTTTTTTTTTTTCCCCTCAAGTACAATTTTTTTTTTGCCTCCATGTTGTGTGTGTGTTTTGTATAGTTGTTTGTAGACAACCTGAAATCCGACTTTTTAAAAATATTATTCTACATTTATCATTTTAATTATTATTATTATTATTATTATTATTATTATTATTATTAATATTTATAAATTAGTCACTGGTGATAATCTTTTTTCTGCCAGAGATGCAAATGAGCATTTATTCCACAGCGCTGTCGAATCCTGGATTGTGATTGGTCAGAAGGTGTTGATTAATTTTCTATAACAGCAGCTCTGACAGTAGTGCGGCTGCAGATCACGGGTCTGCATTAATGCGCTCGTTGTAATACGTTACCGTTTCTATAGTAACGGCTCATTCACAGGGGGGAAAAACGTTTGTAATCACTGACGTGGTGATGTTTCTTCGTAATGTGACGTTTGTGGAAGGAGTCTCCAGTGTCAAGAGCTAAAGCTGTGACGTTTAAGTGTTCTCGAACATCTTCACGCATTAAGCTTTTCGCGGTTTCTCGGTAACATGTAGCGCTGTCCCGTTGACTCCGCTTCATCACACCACCCTGTTGTTGATTGTTTTCCTTTAACAGCATGACGCAGAGTGTTTTATTCATCGTACACACTTCACAATTCATAATGAGCTGAAAGAAAGGAGAAAGATGTGGTGTATTATCATCTGGTACATTGTTCCTGCAACACATCGAAGGCTTCGGGCTTTTTCAGAGGTGTGTGTGTGTGTGTGTGTGTGTGTGTGTCTGTGTGTGTGTGTGAGTGAATGTGAGAACCAGCATTAACAGAGTGTAATGGCTCTGAATGAACAGCCTCAGGCTGAGGTTTGGGATTTCTGTGTTTGCCTCTTCACAGATGTTTGCGTCGGTAAAGGCAGCGTTAGACGGAGGAGTAACGGCCGACTCGCCAGCACCGCGCTGGACGTTCATGAGCTGTAGTTTGAGGTTTGGAAGTGATTTACGGTTTTCATTAGTCAGGCTGCGCTGCTCTTTCAGGGTTTCCCCTAAGGCTCCTCGGTGAGAGAACATCCTGTTAGTGAAGAAGCCACATGGTCACCCACATGTACCCCCCGGGGGCATTCAGGACGCCCGTCAATCCCACCTTCACATTCATCCTGTTCAAGGTTAATATATGGACAAGAAAACCTGCAGATCAGCACCAGCTATTTTACTGCTTTACTCCAAGTATGCAGCTGCTCAAACGACGTTTTATTAGCGTAGGATCGGGACGATTGACGATAGATTCGATCTGCCATGACTGTCAAGCTGCGGGATTTCATTGTCTGTAGGAGAGTCAAAAATACAGTGTGTGGATTTCGTAATGTTTTTATTATTTTTTTTTTTGTGTGCCCATTTTTTTTATCGTACGTGAGCCTTAATAACCTGCTGTCTGACTTCAAAGCAGAGCAACAAAACACCTTTCTCACGTGTACCTTAGTTCCCACGTCTGTGAACGTCTTCGCTCTCAAAACATGAACGGAGATTTAAATTAAACACCGCGCTTTGCTCCTTTTCTCTCACGGACACTTCGCTATACAGAAATTCAGTAAGTGTCTCCGCTGCTGTTCGCCACAGAGTGCATGCTCGTGTATAATATATTTTAATATTATAATCCAGATCATTTTTATAATATGTATATAATATCGTTATGTACGTAGAATATTAATTTAATTTTACAATGAGCTTAGTTACATCTAATAACTCGTTTTCAGTCCTGACCTCAGTTTTGCAGCATTGCTGAAAAAAAAAAAAAAAACACCCCTGACTTAACGTTGAAAATAGCGACTGCGGCTACAGACGACCCGCAACTCGCTTCAGGTTAAATCTACAACCGTGTTCCGTATCTGCATTTAATTTAACCTTATTGTGTTTTATATTTTATATTTCGTGTGCGTGCGTGTTGTATCCTGCTACTGACCGTGCCCATGTGACCATGCCAGTATATCTATCTATCTATCTATCTATCTATCTATAATCGTGTCTCGTGTATACATGTGATGCGTTACATATCAGGCCACGCCCCCTTCTCCTCCCCTCAAAGCCACGGGTGATGCTAAGCCTAGACTGCGTCCCATCATCAGGTAGCTGAATGGAGAGCTCTGGGTCTATTTCATTTCACCGAAAATGGAAATCCTCAGTCTGAAGATACCGGAGATCTACAGTGCCGGCCGTACGTACGTCTCCATACAGGTCTGGATTTTAATTTGGTCACTTGGATTTAAAGCGCCATTAAAAACCATTTCGGGTTCCTTCTCCGGCACAGTCCAGGCCTCGCGTCGTTTTCAGGAGAACACGCGTAAGAAAGGCGTTAATTACGGTCTGAGGGTTCTCTGGCCCTGAGGGAGAAGCTCACAGTCTGTGTTCCGTTAGACTGCTATACATCACTCACTCGCACGCACGTGTATACACACACACACACACACACACACACACACACACACACACACACACACAGTCGATCTTTTCAGAACATTACATAAAGCTGAACTGGACAGGATTTTGTCCTTGACAGAAATGAAAAGACGCACGACAATGAAACGTACACAGCGTCTCCATTTTATACAGAAATAAATACTTTAATTTGTTTGTTTGTTTGTTTAGCTTTGCCCTGGAGCTACAAGGCTAACGTAGCTAAGTTACAGGTGTGACTCCAAAGTCGTGTATGATTTGTAAGGATTAAAACACCGTGTCATGCTAAATAATAAATAATCAGTGACACCACACCGAAGTTTATTTTCCTGTAAAAGCACAGCAGGAAGTCTTATATTCCTCTTATACCACAGCTATTTGCCATCAGTTACTTATTTAAAAAACAACATCGCATGCTTTTTATCCGTTTATAGTTGCATTTCATTTTGTTGGAGTCTGAGAATCAAGTTAGTTAGTTCCTGTTATTACTTACGTTATAGCAGCTATAAAGTCATTTCCTCACCAGCGTCTCTTTTTTTCTTTTTCTTTTTCTTTTAGCAGCCCATCATGTTACAGAGAAACTGCATAAAAGTGCAAAGAAGTTTCAGCGAATGAGCCGTTACTATAGAAACGCCTTCTCCTGTTTATTAGCTACATTAGCCTCGCGTTCAGAACGCAGAGTTAAAGAAACGCACGTCTTAGCTAATCGACTGAAATGGGGTGAAGCACAGCTGGCGCTTTACGCAGGCAGCTTTATCTAATGATCTGATTGATTATCTAATGATCATTTTATTTTTTTAAAAAGTCAGTTTTAAAGGTCCCACGAAATCAAAACTGGGAGGTATAGAGGTTTTTTGTATGACTCTCTTGACCTTCTGAGTGCAGATAAGCCAGGATATACCAAAAACATGACACGTGTTTTGTAGATATTCCTCATATCTTTAATCTTATACTGGGAAAAGAAATTTTGTCGTCCATTTTGCATCCAATCAGATGCTCTTGTTGAACACACATGACCCGCCCCTGCTGGGTACCTTTTAAAAATGATTTAAGGTAAGAGCTTTAAATGTTGATGTACAGTTTACGCCATTTTATCCGTACAGTGGAGTCTAGTCAGCATCAACCAAGGGTCGTTTGCGTAGTTTGGATCCTTTTCCAAACCTTCCTGTGAGAGTTGAAAAGATGGTTGGAGTTCATGTACTGTAAAAAATAAAAAATGATGAAAAGGGGGGGCTATCTGTAAAAATAAATAAATAAATAAATAAATAAATAAATAAATAAAATTGGAGATTGAATAAAACAATTACATCAAATCAGCTGCTTCCATTCAGTTCCATTTAGTCTGTAATTATTAAAATAAAATGTAAAGGTTTTTACAAAATATCACGATACCAACGATATCTCAGAAAAGTGCATCATGACACTATATCGATATCGTGATAAATCGTGTCATCATATTGTCCAGCCCCAATCTAAAGCCTTTCAACAGGCTCCTTCTCTGAATTCCTGCAACGAAGCATTTTAACATTTCCCCTTTAAAAACAGTCAGAATGATATGTGTCAGATGACACGTCCCTCAAACAGATAAGAGTAAAGGTTATTATTAATTTTTTGTAGACGTTGAGGCACTCTCTCGATTTCAACAAGATCGTGAATAAATAAAAACACCCTCTCTAACTATCTGCAGTCGGCTTGTTCGTGCTCGAGCGCAAAGTCCAAAGTCTAACAGAGTTTCATTTGTTCGTCTGCTTCTGACTGACATCGTTACACACCTTATCTAAAGTTCAGCTCTGACGCCGTTCTGCTCTCCTGCTTCTCCTCAGTTTCACATTTCTCAGGATTATAAAATGGTGTTTATCACAAAAAAAAAAAAAAAACACTGCTTCCTGTGATGTCGCAGCCACCCGACAGCTTTTGACAAACCGTAGTAGCAGAAAGTACACCGTGGTAACAACTGCGACTTTTTTGTTTGCTAACAAAATAAACCACCACAAGTTTCCCTTTAAGTGTAAAACTTAAGGTATTCAGCAGCATTTTCTCATTTGCAGGCTTGTAGCACAGCTGCTGCTGTTTGTTTTGGGGGGTTTCTTCTTTTAGTTTTCTCTTCAGGAGGTGAAATGCCGCTCAGTTGGGTTAAGGTCTGGCGATCGACTTGGCCAGTCTAAAAGCGTCCACTTTTTTTTCCCCCCCTGATGAAGTCCTTGGTTGTGTTGACATTGTGTTTTGGAATATTGTCTTGCTGCATGATGAAGTTCCTCCCAATTAGATCGGATGCATTTCTCTGTAAATTGGCAGACAGAATGTTTCTGTAGACTTCTGAATTCACTCTGCTGCTAAGGTCATGAGCTCCTCCATGCTTGATCGACGAGCTCGTATGTTTTGGATCTTGAGCAGATCCTTCCTTTCTCCACACTTTGGCTTTTCCATCTCTTTGGTAGAACATAATCTCGGCTCCAGAGCTTTTGTGGCTCATCTCTGTATTTCTTTGCGATTTCCAATCTGTCCTTCTGATTCTTACTGCTGATGAGTGGTTGGTGAAATGGCCTCTATATTTCTGCTCTCTTGGTCTTCTTCAAACGGTGGATCGTGATTCCTTCACCCCTGAACTGTGGAGGTGGTTGTTGAGGTCACTGACTCTAGTTTTTGGGTTTTTCTTCACAGCTCTCTCAAGGTCATCAGCTGCTGTTGTTTTTCTTGGCCAACCTATTCGATCTCTGGTTGTTGGTACACCAGTGGTTTCTTTCTTTTTCAGGAAATTCCAAATGGTTGTATTGGCTATTCCCAATGCTTGTGCAATCGCTCTGATCGATTTTCTCTCTTTTCTCAGCTTCAGAATGGCTTGCTTTTCTCCCATAGACAGCTCTCTGGTCTTCATGTTGGTTTATCCTTTTTATCATGAAGTGCAGTCTTCACAGGTGAAACTGTGGCTCAAACCAAGAGCAGCCATTCAGAGCTATTAATTATTTAAACAATCGAACTGACTAACTATAGATCATCTGGGCCACAAGACACACCTGTCACATGTTCCTGTATTTTTTGATCACTAGAATAATAGGTGGTTTCAAACAAAAGTTTTTTTTTAACACATCTGGAGGTATATTTTAGGAAGTGAAAGCTGAAGTTCTGATCTATGATCTCGTTCATATTTTGATCTCAAACCCAAATGTATTCAGTGTGTAGCAAAAAGAAAAGAATCGGCCTTGCTGTTCCAGTGCTTTCAGAGGGGACTGTATATGTCTCGTAGGTTTTGACTGCCTCAGTGTTGCATTTAAAAAATCTGTGAGTTTAGTGATGCTTTTATTTAATGTCTGCAAAAAGAAATCATTTTTATTTATTAGAAAAATATCTGTAAATGTTTCAAACTTTTTTCCAAGTTCCTGTGCAAAATTGTAAGGTCAAATAATTTTTTTACCATTTAAATTTAATCTTAGGAAAGTGTATTGCGATATAATTTATCACGATATTCATATTCAAGGGTTTACTGCAGTCTGCAGAGGTACTTACCTGGACCGTACGTGAACATTAACACTCCCAGTATCTCTAACGCTAGTTCACTAACTCACTAACAGAAATAAACCTGACATCGTCAGAATGGTTATTTATTTCTTCTGTGGCATTGTTTTGGAGCTTGCTGCTATTTTGTATAATGAATACAAACCTGGTGCAAGACCGGTTTGTTAGCTAGCATCAAGCTTCAGTGTGATTGTTGGCTAGCTCTGTTTCGATATGTTTTTAAGTCGTTGCTTTGTTTTGCGACGTTTGTTGGCGTGACTAGTTATGAGGATAGATACAGATTTAATAACAGGAAACTGATGAAATGATGCAGTAGGAAAAATGAACATTCGTTTCAATAGAAAAGCCTTTGTCTGTGACGAGCGAGGGCTCCGATAGCAACGTTACTACTGTTGGTGTGTTACATGAACGAATGGGACGACGACTTTCCGCGGTTTCTTCTAAGGGGGTCTGGGATTACTTTGTCATATCGTCCCGCCCTAACTCGGTGCTAACTCAGAAATACGCCATGTTCTCTTTCCTAGCATTTTTTTGTGAATGGGTTCTGGGATTTCATTTGACCTTTGCGCTCGTCGAATTCATGTTGCAAGTGCAGCGAACGCTTCCGATGAGAACGGCGACTAAAATAAACGACACCCAGAGCCAAAAACCACAAATCCTTTCATTCCTGAGCGCTGTCCAACAGCTAAAATAAATCCTGACCGGCTTCCACTTTTCCCCCCTCGGTTTTTCAGCAGCGAAAGCAGCCGTAGGGTTGTCGGTGTGGGTTTTGGCTGCATCGCAGGACTTTAACGTCCTCTCACCTCCTCCACTACCTCCTCCACCTCCACCCCCGCTCCACTCCGGAGGAATGCAGACACATCTTTCTCATGCTAATCCATCTCCTGAAGCTACACTGCAGTCCCACGCTGGCCTCGACGTTCAGGGAAAAACCCTTAAACACCGGTTAAATATTCACACGCCGTCCTTTTTAAACTGGCAAGGCTTTGCGATGTCAGGAGTGTGTTTAATTATTCTACCAGAGTTTTGGGGTTTCCTGTGATGATCCACAGAAAGAGGCAAGCTGTGTTTTCTGTTCTCTCTAACCCCACGTTTACAGGTCGCTCGTGGTTCTTCTCTCGTGGCCGAGAGATCGTATATGATAAGACGAAGCCATTATAAGGTTTTAAGAGTTTCTTCTGTTTTTGTGAGTCAGACAGTAAATAGGAACTAGTTGCAAGTAGGTGGAACTGAAGAACCACACGTCGCACCACACGTGCCATAGGTTTGGTCCGAGGAATCGTTCGAGACAAACGTTTGGATTTGTCACTTCACAGCATCATATCTAATTTGCATAGAATTGAGAAAAATGCCACTGAAATCACAGAATTCCGTCTTTGGTGGTGTGAACGTACAGTAGGACGTCTCTTCACCCAGCCACAAGTGTGGTGGAGCTCCGCACGTGACAGATGAGCTGTGTTCTCTCTCTCCGTCTGTCTGCTGAGCAGCTGAATGGCGCACGGTGGGTGATGGGGCTTTGTTGAGGATTCATTCAGACCTCCATTTTGGATCTGGTACTGAGTTTCACATTGTGTGTTTCTCCGAGTGCAAAAAAAACGGAGCTTTTGGTGGTGCAACAGAACAGCTTTCGCCCTGTCATCTGGAGATCGCAAGTTTGAATCCCCACAGCCGTCTGTAGCCGGGAGCCAAGAGAGGAAAAATGGCCGAGCTCTCAGGGTAGGAAGGGCATACTCACTCTCCCCTGTCAATCACAGTGACACTAGCCAATCGTGGGTGTCTGTGAGCTGGTGTATGCTGAAGAGGGCGGATAGCCAGCGTGTTAGGCCACCCTGTGATGCAGCAGTTGGAAAAGACGCAGGGGGCCGGTTTCATGCGTCTCGGAATAAGCACGCGGTAGCCTCCATCCTCCCTGGTGAGTAGCTGTTGTGTGAGACCAATTTAGGGAGAAAATGGCAGCAACAGAAAAAAGAAGAGGGAAAACCAAACCAACTAAACTCTTCCCAAATTAATAAATGGGATTTTCAATATAAAAATCTGTTAATATTAATGTTTAAATATTAAAATGAAGTTCCTTATCAAGTCTTGTATGCGTCTTTTGGTTCGGTTTTTACGCTCCACATAATTAAACAAACCAAACTGCAAAAAAAAAAAAAATTGCCCGAGGGGCGTAAAATTGAGTAAAACCTTAATTAAAATGTTGCTTGTTGGGGAAATCAGGGCTCCGTGTTGTGTACGTAGAAAAACGGACGATTGCCTTTGCGACCGAACTTCAGGTTAGCTAGCTAGTGATGAAACGGATGTGGTTGTTATGGTAACGTTATTCTGATAACTTTGCTGCTTTTGATAGAAATCGAGCAAGTTTGCTAGCAGTTAGCAGTTCAGCTAGCTAAACGTGTCTAATGTCAATAAGGTTAGGGACAGCAGCAGGACACTGGGCCAGTTACGGATGGCGTGCTAGTGTATATTTATAGACCTTAGGTGTAGAGATGTAGGTGTAGAGATGTAGGTGTAGAGATGTTCCTACATCATTAAACAACGCGAACTGTTACATCGATTATTTCACTGGTTTAAAACGACCTTCTGAAGTGTGCAAAGCAGCAGCGTGTCACTTTTTCGAAACTTTTCTTAATCTGCTCTGACAAATTCTGATGAATGAGTTGTCTATCCTGTGATAGAGCGTAATATATTCTGACAGCTCTCGGGTTGCCGTTTGTGTAACAAATCCATTTACACACACGATTAGCTCGGCAGCGTCAGCTACAAATGATAAATGACACGGTCTGTTGTGACGATAAGACTCGCTGAGAGGAGAAAAAAAAAAAAAAAAGCATTTGCACAGACACCATTTATAGACTGCTGTGGTGGACATTCTTTCTCTCTCTGTGTGTGTGTGTGTGTGTGTGTGTGTGTCAGTCACAGAGGAGGTCTGACCTGCTAGAAATGTGCACAGGATACAAAGTCGCACAATAGACAGGAAATAAGTGGGGGGGCGGCGGCTGTGATATCGGATAACAGAGACCGAAGCACTCGTCCTCTCCGTCTGTGACGCGAGTCGCGCTTCCCATTTTTCACCAAGACAGAGAAAGAGCTCGCAAAACTGTCTTGCTAAGAGACGCATGGAGGCCACAGCAATGCTGCTGTAACGCTGCCGTCCTTCAGATGCTGCAGCGTCTTGAAAATAAAAATCACACACACACACACACACACACACACACACCCAAAGCACCGAGTAAAGAGTAAAGTGTGCTGCGCTCGTTAAGGCAGCTTAACGGTTAATCAGCGCATCTCTCCTGCGCGATCTGCATTCCTCTTGTCCGTCTTAGTCATCCCGTCGCCATGGTTACCAGACCGAACCGTGATTTTCTTTTGATGCGTTGCATCGCATCAGTGTGGCCACAAAACGGACACGATGACTAGAGCCGGGAGCTAAAAAAAGACGAGCTACGAAAGACAAACCTTTTTTTTTTTTTATATATATAGATTAATGTTTATACACTTTTTATCTTTGAACACTTTTTTTTATTTTACCTTTAATCATTTAAATACTTTTAATTGTTTAATTGTTGTGTTGCCCCTGTCCTCGCACATTACGTATAGTATTTAATAATGATCATTGTTTAATTGGAACTTGGTCGCTTAGCTCGTTTCGTGAATTGAAGATCCATATTTCGGGCGAGGCCATCCCATCCCGTCCCGTCCCATCCCGCAGTTGAATTCTGGATTCTGATTGGTCAGAATGGTGTTGATTTAATCGTCTTTCTAAGGTTGGATCTACGGAAGGAGTCTCCAGTGTCGGAGCTAAAGCTTGAAGTAACTAAGTTTTCTGTTGTTGTGGTAGGAAGCGGCTTTGTTTCGTGGAACAGTCAGTCGACCCAGATGCGTGTTGGGACAATGAGAGAATCGCCAGCCGTTCCTTCCTCTGAGAACGTTCCCATGCCAGCACTGAAATCCCAACCACCGGCCTTTATTTTAGACGAGAGGAAGAGCCAGTGAGTCACTCATCTAGAAGTCTGAGAACGTCCCCGGTCCCTCTTCATGCATATTAAAGCTGCTGGAGACTGTCTCTCTCTCTCTCTCTCTCTCTCTCTCTCTCTCTCTCTCTCCCTCTCTCACAGCCAGGATCGTTTGAATGAAGAACAACTCACTGTGTCGAATTCTCTGACTGGCCTTATTAGGTTTGTACCATCATCTTAACCGTGTTGAAAAGTGGTAACTCTTTCTCGTTCCTGGGAAAAGGCCCAAGTGTTACTGATCGAAACGTTCCTACGAAATACAGGTCTGTCGTACTCGATCGACGAACTCCTGAAACGAGCGCATCCCTTCATTAGGAAGATGAGTTAGTAGGAGAATACTTTTTTTTTGTGAATGCTACACATGCACGCGGTTGCTTATCATGCTTTACAAGAAACGTTTTTCCTTCCTGATCAGAAATGAATTTTGTGTATTTTTAATCAGAAATTTTTTTTTCTTCTTCCCCCTCCCCTCTGGAAATATCAGATCCTGCCTTTTTTTTTTTCTCCCTCACATCAAACACATCATTAGCCTTTTGTTCGATCTACTCGCAGAGCCGGAGATTTGAGCGAAGCCGCCCTCGGATCTGCGTTTTTACAATAGGATTTGTGCTAAATGAGGAAAAACGAGTAGGCGACCTTTTATCAAAATAAATACGTGCAGCAGAGAGAGCGTTGTGCGAGTCTTTGGGTTCAGCAGTGTGACTCTGCTATTGTCCTTACGCCCACGCTCTGACTCGAGGCTCTGACTCCAGGCTCTGTCGCACCGAGGAAAATGAGCAGGTAGCGCTCGGCGAGAGGTAGTGAGTGTGGAGGTGTGATTAAGGCCAGGCGGATGATTGACAGCGAGGGCGAGGGATGGAGCTGCTTGCTACGCCACGGGACACACAGCCACAGAGATCAGAAATGATCTGGAAAAGGAGTCGGGATCACATGGGTACATGGTTGGAGCGAGCTTGGGGCGTGTACCAGCTGCGTGGTGCAATCGGCCGTGTGATATAAAGCGATGGTGTTATCGCCGTAATGCGGTGCCACACAGCTCCGGGGCACCCAGTTCCGTCCTGCGCTTGCGTTACTGTCGATCTCCGCGTCTTCTGGGTTCTCCGGGTTCCTCCCATCACCCCAAAACAAGCCGATATGTGGACCGGCAACTGCACATTTTCCCCACGTGTGAACAAGTACATGAATGTGTCCTATCCAGCCTGTATTCCCACCTCACTCCCAGTATTCCCGGGATAAGCTCCGGACCCACCGTAAACAAGTACATGAATGTGTCCTATCCAGCCTGTATTCCCACCTCACTCCCAGTATTCCCGGGATAAGCTCCGGACCCACCGTAAACAAGTACATGAATGTGTCCTGTCCAGCCTGTATTCCCACCTCACTCCCAGTATTCCCGGGATAAGCTCCGGATCCACCGTAATCCTGACCGTTGTGCAGTGGGTATAAAATGTCTCCACACCCCTGTTAAAACTACAGGTTTTAGTGATGTAAAAAATAAAACCAAGATAAATCATATTTATCAGATTTTTTTTCCCCCCACCTTTTAATGTGTCATAGCAAGCGGCTCAATCCAAGTGAAAAAGAAAAAGCTGACGGTCTGGTTGCGTAAGCGTGCGCACACTTTGCTTGTGATGCAGCGCTCAGTGTTTTTGGGTAAGAGTCTACTCTTTTAGCACATCTTAATCTGGCAAACTCCTCCTTGCATAAATGCCCCAGATCTATCAAATTGTGAGGAGGATCTCCTGTGTACAGCCCTCTTCAAGCCATTCCACAGGTTTTTGGTAGGATTTGCGTCCGGGCTCTGACTGGGCCATTCCAAAACTTCGATCATCTTCTCCTGAAGCTGCTCCTTTGTCGATTCCTGTGTGGATTTGTGCTTTGGGTCGTTATCCTCCTGAAATGTTCCTTCGTCTTCAGCTGTCTAACTGAGGCCTGCAGGTCAAACGTAGTCTGAAATAAATTGATATTTGGAGCTATACATGATCCGCTCTATCTTGACTAGCGCCCCAGTCCCAGCTGAAGAGAAGCAGCTCTGTAGCGTGATGTTACCACCACCATGCTTCACTGTGGGTACGGTGTTCTTTGGGTGATGAACCGTCTTGTTTTTGCGCCAAACACGCGCATTAGAACTACGCCTAAAATGTTCTACCTTGGTCTCATCAGACCGTAACACTTTCCGCCACATGGTTTCGGCTGATTTAGTTGGGCTTGGATGTTTTTTTTCATGAGAGCTTCTGTCTAGCCTCCTTACCCCATAGCACAGACGTGTGAACAACACCGAAGCTGTCACATGCAGGGAGCGGCCAGCGTTTGCCAGATATTTCTGGAGCTCCTTTAACGTTGCAGTAGGTCCCTTGGCAGCCTCACTGATAAGTGGTGTTCTTGTCCTTTTTGTAAAATTTGGAGGGACGTCCCGTTCTTGGTGATGTCACTGTGGTGCTCTATTTTCTCCACTCGTTGATGATGATGGCAAGGTGTCCCGTGGTGCATCTAATGTTTTTGAAATAAATTTTTTTTTGGTACTGAGATCTCGGACGTTTGTAAGCTAAGGGCAGAAATACAGATAAAATGTTTATTTTTATTTTTTTTTTTCCTTTCCTCCAGATTTTGGTTGACTTACCTAAATGTAAACCGAGTTAATAAGAAGTGTTAGCTAGCACAATATAACTACACTGAAGAAAAAAAGCGAGCGTACTCTGAATTCTGAGAGAGAGGAAGGTTCTGTGTAGCCGTAGATGGTAATCTTCTCCGATAGCTCCTTCTAGGTGGCTTTTCGTTCTCTCGACTGAGCAGCAGGAAGTCTTTAGTTAACGTTTTTTCAGTTTTTTTTCTTTGGTTTTCTTTTTCTTTAGAGATGCGAGGTGACTCAGCTAGGCCTGGCTGATTCGACAACATGGTATCGATATCACAGTATATCAACTTCATGATACATTTTAAAGAATAGCGTTGATTTCGTCAGGTGCTTTTTCCCTTCAGCGTAGCGTTGAGCAGCGTTGATGAAACCTGCGGTGCTCTCTTGTGGTTTGTAGGCGTTGGTGATCGAGCGTGAAGGTTCCTTCCAACAGCAGCCTTTAGCTGATTGGTGATCATCACACGAGAGACCGGCGACACGTGTGACGGGTTACTGAGGATCAGCACGTCTCTGAACCCTGTTGTACGGAGTCGCGGGGATTAGTTTAGAGCACCTGCAGATTCACCTTTTGTTCTTTTAATAAACTAATAACCTTCAGATTCAGAAGAGATACTGATATTCTTCATGTGTGCACTGTCTGCCAGGAAGATAATTTATTACTAGTTTTTTTATATTTATGAAAGCATGATGTTTTATTCCTCATTCCTCATTTTACATTATTTATACAAATTAATTGAATTAAATATTCATTAATGAATTCTTAGACGCATCACAGTTCTCTCCGGAACCTGTGCAGACTTTAATTTTATTTATTTATTTCTTTTTAAAAATGTAATAACATCGACAGTAGCTAAAATTTCCGATTTAAATATTAACAACTGCGAAAGTGTCCGAGGTGCGGAAAACTAAAACACCACTTTTAAAAATGCGCAAATATCACGAACAGTCCTGGCATCAACGATCCTAGATTAGCATTCATTAACGAAATGGAAATTACGAGCGCGTTTCAGAGTCGACGGAGGACCGGTTTATATTCGCATCGTGACACCCGGAGGTCCAACCCGATCCCCACGTTAGAATTACCGACGCTGGGGTTTTAAGGAAGCTGGAATCTGCACCACGATGGAATTTTCTAATCGGAGAAGTAAGAAGATAAAGAGAGATGGATAGCGGTGGTCGTGATAAGGACGGCCGGTTTTAGCTGCTAATCTGTCCACTCTGCAGCATTCCAGGAAGCAGGAGGATGAATAGAAGAGTGTAGCGCGCAGTCTCGGGCTTTCTGAGCTCTTAACACTCCGCTGAGATTCTTCTTTAGTACAGACAGGGACGGACAAATCAGATATCAGTAGCCTCGGAGCAGGTTTAGTGTCCGGGGTATTCCTTTTTGATCTGCATGTTTAAAAGTGCAGTATTTTTTTTATTTTTAATTTAAATTCCTCGCTTGTACAAACAAACCTGTACAGTAACATTAATGAAGTTGTGGCCTTAAAAGTGTATTAATTCACTCAGTCATTTTATAGACACTCTACAGGCCACTAGAAGATCTTGGGGGCGGAGCTTCGTGAACACGGGCAGAAATTATTCAAATGTTGAACCGAACCATTAAAAACAAACAAACAAACAAACAAACAAAAAAAAGACTAATCTTAGCTAATGCACCTTTAAACGTAACACACTTCACAGTGATGTGAACTATAGTGTGCATAAGTCACGGTGAATTCTGTGTAGTTTATATAATTTTATTAAAATTTTACAGTAGGTTTTTTTTTTAACTAATAATTCCTTGGGTTTGTTTTCAGTCCCGACTTCAGTTTCGCAAACTTTCCCGAACTTAATTACAGATAATTTAGCCACGAAACTGACTAAATGATAGCTAGCGACTAGCAGCTACAGCCGGCTTGTAACCAGCTTTTTAATTTATATATATATATATATATATATATATATATATATATATATATATATATATATATATATATATATATATATATATATATATATATATATATATGCGCTGTACACATTACATATTTCTGGCCACGCCCCCTTTTTATAAATTTTTTTACTCCCAACAGTCAGCCAACACCTCACTAAAGCTAACGAGCGATACTCTCGATGGGTCGACTGTTTTTTGGTAATTTTAATGAACGTTTCTAATTTAATCACATTTTTAGATTTTTATCAAAACGGTTAATACAATAAGTAAGAAATAATTAAAAAAAAAAACAGGAAAATTAATCAACGACGGGATGGGGTGATGAAGCCCATGGAGTCGCTGTTACCAACCCGACGATGATTATTTTCCCATAACAGCACACCCCGGAGTGTTTTATTTCTCTTACACCGCAGCAGTTTCAGCAATCACGATCGCTCTATTAAAGAACGACACTTCGTACATTTTATCCATTTATAGTTACGTTTAAAGTTGTGGAACGTCTGCGGAACCAGTTAGTTCCTCTTCTCGCTTGCGTTATTTTTCCGAGAGGAAAGTAAAGAAACCTAACTAGAGCATCTCGTGACGGAAACCTCAACACGTTACCACTTTTTAGCTTTGTTTCGGTTTCCAGGCAGCACACCGGCGCTTTTACTCGCCCATTGGACTCGCTAGCGAATTTATCTTCAAAGACCTCGCCGCTTACTTTTATCCTGCTGAGCTTTCTGTCCTTTACAGCGCGCTGCACTGTGGAGAATTAAAATTACTTTTGCCTTTTTTTTTTTCCCCTCCATCATGTTATTAAACTCTGTATCTTAAGCATTGTGTTCTTTAGATGAATGATTTTATTTATTTATTTATTTATTTGTTCGCACTGGCCCAGCATCTCCCGCATCATTCTGATCTTGTTTCCCGTTGTGTTCTCTCTCTCTCTCTCTCTCTCTCTCTCTCTCTCTCTCTCTCTCTCTCTCTCTCTCTCTCTCTCTCTCTCTCTCTCTCTCTCTCTCTCTCTCTCTCTCTCTCTCTCTCTCTCTCTCTCTCTCTCTCTCTCTCTCTCTCTCTCTCTCTCTCTCTCTCTCTCTCTCTCTCAGGAGCTGGGCGTGTGACAGCTGCTTGAGGAAATTCCTGACCGGTTTCACTTTGGCATGACGGGAATTTTTGCTATGTGAGTAGCCAAGCTCACCGCGCACACACACGCACGCACACACACACACACACACACACACACGCACACATTCACGTCTCACAAAAGACACACGAAACCACGGGTCATGAATCCGAACTGGGAAATCGATGCTCTGCCCATCTGTGTCGTGAGATTCCTGATCCATCTGTTGAATATTTCCATTTTATGGACTATTAGGAATGTCGGTTATATTTTTGTTATATTCCTTTGACTCATTTTACTTTGAAATAATTGAAAACATGCTTCATTTCATTTATTTATTTATTTATTTTTTTGGGGTCTCA
>CM040993.1:17353356-17379205 GCA_022985145.1 Pangasius djambal
AAAACCCTATTTTGTTCAGGCGTTTCCAAACTTTTGGAGGGCAGTGTATATGGCGTCCCTGGGCGGGCCGGAGGGATTCCCCGTGGCCAGCCGCTCCGACGCCAGGTTCCCCGTGCGACCTTGCAGAGCGGACTAAATCCCATTCAGTTGTTTGCATACCTAAGATTTACTCACTCGCGTTCAAGGTCACAGCCAAGCAGAAACAGATGGAGTTATTCCAGGACATAATTCTGCCTTTTACAGTGACAGCAGCAGGACACATTTATATGGGGTTATTTATTTATTTATTTATTTAAACTGCAGTGTATATAAAATAAACAAAAAGATTACACATGGTTTACTCTATTACTAAATATTACAGTCAGCATAGCTGGAGTGTCTGTCATGTCCCGGGCTAAAGACAACAGTCTGTGATGATTTGACTCCCAATTTCTATTTATTTATTTATTTATCTATTTTCAGAAATTAAGGTTTGCTGGAGTCTCGTGCAATTTTTAAAAATTTATTTCTGATATCAGTGTTGCAGAGATCAATAACGAGAGAATGATCAGCGAATCGATTGTGCAGTCCTGGTTTTAAAGTAGTGTGGAATTACCCTGGATTAGTTTTACTGTCGAGTGCAAAAGTTTACACACCCTAAGGACAGAAGTACAGAAGACGCAAACGTTACTAATACCAACAGTTTAATTTATGAGGCTTTAGTTTATGGACTTTCCTTCATTATGACAGGTAATAAAAAAATAGTGAAAAATAATACTGGTGGTTTAAAAAACAAACAAACTTTTGGACAAACTAAATCTGTCAGATATGGTACACTACCTTACTAAAATCTGCTTTAATTTAGTTCTTTTTAAATTTCTATTCATTTCTTGTTAAAAAAAAAAAAGTTTAAAGATTTAGTTTAAAGATATCTTTTAAAAGCTTTTCACTCATATAATGACTTACAAGAATACGATTCCAAAACCATAAAATGAAGACAAGTAACACAAGCGTCTCACTCAGGGGAAAAAAGTATTGGCGCCCTATAAAAGCAGGAAGAGTTGTGGTGGCCGGCGCACTGCAGTGGCTGAGCTTGCGTTATTGGAATGTTTAACACATGCCGCGATTAGGAGGCTCTTTCATCGTTCAGTCGCCATTTTTCCATTTTCAGCTCTCTTCGAGCGTTGCCTTTTATGGAGTTTTGTGGGCGTGGCTAAACGTAAATGTGCAGTGAACGTGCTCGGTAATTTACAGCTGATTTTTGTTTTAATCGACGTATGCACACGAGTAGAAAGGAAATCAGAAACCTTCATGAATCTGGCTGGAATTACTAGTTCGCTTTGTCCTGCAAAATCATTTACACACAACTTTTGATTTTGAAAAGATTGATAAAGTCTGTGTTTTTGCGATTAGCCCACTAACTGTAACCTAAAAGCAACTGAGAAACACTGACATCAGTGTTCAACTATGTGAGGGGAATTTTATTACAGTTTGTCCACCAAAATCATTTGCTTTTTTTTTTCAACCTCTCAGTTGTTATATTTAACCTAAGATTCAGGTTATAGCTTCTTCAAAACAGTTTTGTTTTAAGGTTTTCTTGATGCAGGATATGCCAATGTTTCATTTTAACTTACTAAATATCTTTTTTGTAAGGTAGGTTTTCAAATAGGGGTATTTTATTATTATTATTATTTTTTTAATTTTTTTTTTTATTCACCCAAACACTATGGGGAATACAAACTTTTGCATGTAGCTGCCATCTTTGTTGAATTGTTTTGGCATGCAAGCTGTGCATATTTATTCGTTCGCCTTCATTGCCATGCTGATGCATTCCAGATGTCGACTCTAGCGCGACGTCATGATTCATGCTGGCATGCGACGGGCGTCGAGTCGCCGTATTTCACCTCATCGCTCTCGTCGATAAACACCAGCGAGCGAGGAACGGCAGCTTGAATACCGTACTAATGCAGTACGCGTGGGGTCTGCCAGGGGACACCACCTTATTCCCAGAAGTGCGGGATGTTGGAGCTGCTCCATCACACATTCCATCCCTGTTCTCCAGAGAGAGGGAAATAAAAGTGCTGCAGCGAGGACGTGGTCTCAGCACGAACCCTGTGTTTTTTTTTTTTTTTTTTTTTTTTTTTTTTCTCCTCCTCTCTCTCTCTCCTTCTCTCTCTCTCTCTCTCTCTCTCTCCCTCCGCAGTGCCACAAATACCCATCAGCCAGCGCTGCGCTCTGGGGAAGCGTCAGCATGCGTCGCAGATGATAAGCGGATCTGTCTGTCAGGAATGGAAACAGAAGTGTGTTTGAGTGCGGTGCTATGCGATGTACGACAGCCAGATCTCAGGTGTTTACCGCTCACCGCAAAGCCATTTCTGGATGTAATGACTCACACTGATATCCTTCCTCCTACACTGACCTGCTGGAGCACAACGTGTGGCCGATTCACAGCCGCACGGTTCGCGCGCGCGCACACAATTAACTCCTGCTTTTTCCCCGTGCTTCTGCGGTCTTCCAGCTTCGGAGTGAAATTGTACTGGAATAAGCGACGAGCTAATTCTAACAGCTGATAACATCTGATCAGGGATGCGTCGATACCGGTACTGGTCCGATACCGTGCTGATTTACTCGTACACGTAAAAAAAATAAAAATAAAATGCTCAGATACCAACATCCGATACCGATGAGAGGAAACGACGGCGATCTGGACGTATTTCTCGCAAAGCAGACGGCAAACTGTGCGCACATTTCGAGAGGAGGAACTACGGCATACGATACAAGTCAAACATCCTAACTGATGTTAGCAGTAAACTCTGACTCGGAGAGAAAAATGCCCACAGGCAGCGCTAGGTGAGTGAAAATATCAACTCTTACCCGGTATGATGTTCTTGGTCTTGGCGAGGGATTACGACGCACTGAAAAGTAAAAAAAACTAAAAATAGGCATTCGTTCAGAACAAAAGTAATGGCGCCCTCTAAAAGGAGGAACCGTTAGTGTGTGTCTGTGGTAGCCGATGCGCTGCAGTGGCCGAGCTGCGTTACTGGAACATTTAGCACAAGCTGTGATTAGGAGGTGCTCTTTGACAGTTTAGTTGCCCTGAAGACAAATAAAAATATTTTTAAAAAAAAATAAACGTACTCTACTTTCAATGGTACAGAAACGCTAGGAAAAAACCTGCAGCTCTAGGTAGCTAGCTATTGCACTTCATTGTTATTTAACACTAGGCCCCGTTCACACCTGGATTTAACATCAGTTAGCGTGAGCCGATCTGAAGTGGACAGCCGAAATGCAGATCTGTTTGTGTCTCCATTGACCACTTGTGATCGGATTTCGTACATTTCTGCTGGAGGAAGGGCGGCACGAGCGTTTATTACGTCCACTGCATTTGTTCTCAGAGATATCCGCGATTCCTGTCTCATGTGTTTCAAACGAGTCGATTGAATGGTCTGCTAATTAAACTAATAAATGAACAGGAGACGAGATGAGACGACAAAAGAAGCTGCGAAAAGCTGCACTGTTATGGCTTCCATTAGCCAAGGGGTGGAGAACTCTACCTTTGAGCGCCCTTTCCAAACAGTCTCGCAATGATCGCCCTAGCCAGAAAATACGTAAAGACGCAGTCAGTTAGGTGCGTCATCAGTCGATTAGGGACACGTTGAGGCGCTACAAATGTTATGTGGTCAGATGCGTCCCAGACCTACTCCAGAAGTGGTTTGATGATCATTGGATCATCGGACCCTGTTCACGCCTGTATGTGCAATAGGATCACACAGGACGCATGCTAATGCCACTAAAATTGCCACTGTTTAAACCTGATAAATATAAACAGGGTGAAATAAATTGTTCCATTGTATACTGTATCTGTATCAGTATCAGTATGGAAGAGAATCAGGGGAAAAAAAAAACGTACTCAAACTCAGTCTGAAAGAAGAAGAAAAAACGGTATCCATGCATTGGTATGTCTGAGCAGAGATTAGCTGTTTGATCTGCGTTGTTTATGAAAAGACAGAAACTTGGACTGACACCAAGTTTTTCTTTTCTTCCTTCCTTTTCTTGTGCTTGTCTGAAAGCCTAGAATTACACACCATGGTGTTTGACAGGCTTTTCTGTTAATTGCACCACAGAGTGCTCTGTCTTTCTTTCTCTCTCTCTCTCTCTCTCTCTCTCTCTCTCTCTCTCTCTTCCCTTTCTTTCTCCCACACTCGTTTTTCTTAGCTATTTTTGGTCCTTTCCTCCCACCGTCCCCCTCACTGTGTTGCTATGGGCTCTTGTCGGAGATGGCGATATCCTCCTCTGATAACGCTCCACGTTTGTCACGCAAGTAGCGGAGGATCACGGACACCGGGGACGTTCTGCCGTAGGAAAATAATCAGTGATCAAGCGGAGTTGCTGTTACCACACCGGAGTGGATTGTTTTCCTAAAAAGCGCGCCCCGAAGCCTTTCATTCGTTTGCCAACGATTACGTTTCACTCATTAAGAAATGAAATGTAATACTTTTTAAATTTTTTTTTATCCATTTATAGTTACGTTTTTAATGTCTGAGAAACAAGTGAGTTCCTGTAAACAGTTGTTCCCTCACCAGCCTCTCTCTCTTTATTGAAGTTAATAAGATAAGAAAAAGAAAAAAAAAAAAAAGAGGTTGTCACGTTACCGAAGAGACTTAGTTACTGCCGTTACAACGCGCTGACACTGGAGACTCCTTCCTTAAAGGCTACATAAACATCTCCTTACAGGAAACTTCATTACACATGTTTTTATCAGGTTGAGTGCTGGGTATTTTGGTGCCATACACATACACACACACACACACACACACACACACACACATTTTTAAGGAGACAGTTAAACACATCAGTGAGCTTGTCCTGCTGAGGGAAGTTAGCATCAGTGCATCGTGCTTATGTTTATCTGCTTCCCCCGGCAGCTGTACACGTCTGGAGGTAAGTGTGAAGCACAGACGTGAAGCACAGCCACATGTTTGTTCCTCCGGGTGAACAAATGACTGGTTATTACCACCGACCACCACACAAACCAGCGCTGTCCCTACGTCAGACCTTTCTCTGCTAAACACAGTGGTAACGCTGGATTATGTTGTAGCTCACGGTTCTCTTAGCCCACACACGCACACACACACGCACACACAAAACTGAGTGTTTAAATCAGTAACAGAGGAGACAGAATGCGAGGCTGGGGAATATTCACACTTGGCACAAACCCCAGGAACAAGAACTCCACGCTTTGTCTCTGCTTATTGCATCACGCTTCATCAAGTTAGCCACATGGAGACGTGTGCCTTACATTTCAAATTATTAAACTCAACATCCTGCAGGTTTTTAGCAAAAAAATATTTCCTGATCATTCATTATTTCACCTTCTGCATATAGCTAAAAGGTCTGTGCTGCTGTATTGCGTGGCTTTGTAACCAAAGTCTACCTCGAAATGCAGCAAATGTTTCAAATAGTTACATAACCCTGGTCCTGCTGAGATCCAGCGCTGTCGCTGACACCGACGCGTTTGTCCGTTTGAGCTGAATAATTTGTGTTGAGCTATATTTCACAGCTCCGTGACACCCAAAGTCGTATCGTTGTAATTACATGTAGCATGTGATCCGCTGTGGTGTTATCATTGTGCATGTTTATCTTTTTACGTCCTGCGTTCACGCCAGGAGCAGTTTTTCACCTCCCGTCGCCCGTATTGTCCTACCTTTGTTGTTATCGTGCGTTCCTGTCTTGAGTTACGGAAGAATCCCACGTTTTCTTCACATCTCGATTCGATAAACAATATAGCTAGCTAGCAACGTTACAAGGAACGAAAACCAAAAACGAGCACAGTTTTTCACTGAGCGTGATCAAAAACTCTAGCTCCAAAAACACAAACAAAAATCATTCCAAATTGTCCTCGAGTGAAAACGTCCTTTTAAAATGTGCTTAACTGGTTAATAATGTTGTTATTTGAAAGTGTTGCCTAAAAGCCTAAATATTTTCCTAATCGGCTTAAATTCCTGTCCAGAACTGCTCACGAAGGTGTTGCGTTAGAAAGTTCTTAAACGAGATGTCTGTGTCTCACCCATACTACTGACACGTCAGATTTATTCCTTTAGCTTTCCTTTGTGGTGATGTGGAAATCTTGTTTACAGCTAATTATCATAAAAGCTGGTAAACTTTAGATCTGTGTGCGCAGCAACATTCGCAGCCGATGCTAACGCCGTGACCTGGAGTGTGAGTGCAGTGCAGCGTGTCCTCCGAGCCCGAGTGCTGGGCAGTACACTGATAGTTTTGTCAGCCTTAATTCTGGCCTTGACAGTGCAGCGCTATTAATGTAAAGACAGAGGACGAGAAGATAAGAAGATAATTGGGCCTTATGCGCTCTCTTCTTACACCGTGTGAGTGCTGGAGTTCTTACTCACCGTCTGGGTTTAAGTCATGCAGCTATAGGATGATGGCGGGAACACCTGAGCCCAGACTCTCGCATACGGTGATGCGCCTGCACATAACACCTCCCACTGCAGGTGTCCAAACCCCCGAGGTGTGAACCGAGGGATTAATAATCAGCACGACTCACATGCAATGATAGAGAGAGAGAGGGAGACAGAGAGAGAGGGAGACGGAGAGAGAGGGAGACAGGCACAGGCAGAGAAAGATGCTGAGAGTGAGACACATGGAGAGAGAGAGACAGAGAGATACATACACACAGTAAGACACACATGGAGAGAGACATTGAGCGAGAGAGACAGAGCACTAGAGACCGAGACAGAGAGAGATGCACAGTGAGACAGAGACACATAGAGTACAATGAAGAGTGAGAGAGATACACAGAGGCAGATCGATGGTTTGAAAGAGAGATGGACTGAGAGTGAGAGAGAGATGCAGGGAGAGAAAGACACACATACAGAGTGAGACAGAGAGAGAGAGAGACACAGACAGACCGAGATGAACGCTCATCATCAGCCCTGGATTTTAAAATAGCCCCTAAAACAGTCCTATAAATCTTGTTCATGTATCTGCGTGTGTTTTGGAGGACAGTACTCAGTGAGATGAGTGCTGTCAGTGATTATAAACGTGGGAGGTTGTCTCTCTGCTTGTCCTTTTTTTTTACAGGGGAAGATGCGTTTATGAGCATTGTTGTAGCTCAGCATGCTGTGAGAGCCGCTTGAAATCCCACACATGATTATAAAGATGTCAGTGCAGCTCTGCTTATCCACAGCTTTATTCTTTCTCTAAGACCACATTACAGCCTCAGATCACTCTTTCGATCGTCTGTCAGAAATGTTTTTATTCATGCGAAGACTCTTCAGCGTTCACGCTAAACATCAGCGATGCTAATAGCGATATTAGTGAGGGGTTAATAAGATGAGAGCAGATCTCTTATACAGCACACCAAGCCCATGGCTGTTGCAGGCGAGTTTGCGCTTTACTTTCCCTTGCGCTTGTTCCATTCTCACGTTTGTAACAAATATCTTGGTGGTGGTTCTCATCGTGTTCCTCACACCGCCTCTCACAGGTACCGCTTTCTCATTAGCTGTTCTGCGTTGCATCCTGCAACCCTTGTCTGTAAAGGGAAGGGCGGATCTGTCAGTCCCTGGGCTGTAATTTGACAGCTGTGTATGACTAACTTACAAATTTGTGCTCATCCTGAGTGTAGCACCTGCAGCGCGACCTCCAGATCACCTCATGATTTGTGAGAGGAGAGGAGGAGAGCGAGAAAGCCGTGCTCAATGACTGTTCACTTCCAGGAATGGAAATTCCCGTGACTTCACACACTCTTAGATGGGGAATGTGTGGCTTTATTTATTTATTTATTTATTTATTTATTTTGTATAAGGGTGTGTGTTAATTGTGTATCTGCTTTGCCCCTCACACCCTCCCTGCTTTTGAGAGACCCAGTGACAGGAACATGACCTCACATTTACATCTTTCACAAGAACTGTCCGCCGCAGACACGATTCAAGGCGCTACGAACCGAGTCATATGCAGATGACACAACCCCGGTGCACTCACATACCTCTATATGAGCCGAGAAACGTTCTTTTGTCCTCGCTCGGTTTATTTACCCGTGCCGGTGTGAGGCTATGTCGAGCCCCGAGTTGAGTCGGGCCCTGTGTCCTGCTCAGCTGGAGGTAAATGAAGTCACACTGCAGTTATGTCACTCCGTTACTCTCCTCCTCCTCCATCTCTATTTTAGATTTTCTCTCCTCTCTATCTCGCTCATTAAGGTTAACCCGCTAGCATCGCCGCGCTACGGCAGAAAACACTCGGCAGATGGTTGCTAAGCAACTAAGAAAACTGACATTTCAGAGCCTATCCTTGAATGTGTCATGAGGGAAATTCTCATGGTGCATTCATGCCGCATTTCATAGTATGTAAGCACACCACACTGCAAACACTACAGCAGTTTTAGTAGAATAAAACTGGAATGGTTCTAGTATATGAAATTAATTATTTTAGCCTGTTTCTCAAAATGTTTTCCAAAGGGTTCTTTTCTGATTTTCTAAAGGGTGAATGCATCCATTACCCTTTGTTTTAAAGTCCCTACAAAACTGCTTGAGAGACTTGATTTGGTTCCATATGTTGATGTATTTCTTGAAGCAGGAAGTGATGTGCTTGGCCGGTTTATACAACAGCGCCACATTCCTGTCGAGTCTAAAAGAACTTGACAGTAGCTGTGTGAACTAACTAAATATGAAACAGCAAAGAGTTTGATGATAGATTTCTTCAACTGTGGAGGATTTCTCACCACCGCCCTCGCCCACACGATGAGATACCGAGCCGAGTTTGTCTGAGAGTGTCAGCGGCGCCGATGATGACGGATACGTTATAGAGCGTAGAGATATTAACTGCACGATAACAAGACCAGTACAGGATGAATCATCAAAAAATTTCAATCATTTACTGGAAAAGATATACTATCATATTCATGCGCGTAATCCTAAAGTACAGGCACAAAAAGTTCTGATTTTTAAATCAGAACAGTGGGTGTAATATTTTGGCAATGTTGGATATGTTTCTCCTCGCACTCAACAGCAACAACTTCAGTAAAATATCTGCTCATAGCAGAAATACACGTCTCAGTGACTTTGCAGGAGCTCTAAACAGGATGATGTGGACCACCAAAATCCAATCAGAACAAAGTGTGGCTTCTGTTTATCTGTCAGTCATGTTACCCGTCAGCTCAGAAGGCTCCTCCAGTTTCACTGGCTTTCACGTGTTCTCACGTGTCCCCAAGGCAGTGCGTGTTATGTTTTGTTGGTGTGGCTTTTGGAGGGTTGGGGTTACTAATTGGAGGGCTGTTTTTATTTATTTGAATAGACGTTCTGGTTTCTGAGCCCCTCCTGAACATTTGAGCTTTTTTTTATGCACTAACAACTATTTTAATCTGTGCAAGGGCTTGCTGATTAGATTCTCATTATGGTGTACATGGGATTTTGTTTCACTTTAGGCAGCCACAAGATTAAACAGAATGTTTCAGGGAGTGCAAATCTGTTTTGCGCTTCAGCGCCTGGTTTCTGGCAGTTGGTGAACTAGAGGTGTTCCTGCTTGGCTTGAGGCCATTAATGATATTGACAGAGTGTAACTGTGAATTATGCCCCAGCCCTAAGTGCATCGTTAATTATTATAGGAGAGTGACTAAAGAATAATTATAATTTTCTTACAGGATTTGTCTTCTTGGAACTGCTCTGCTGTGTAAGCCACTTGTAGCATTAGTGCAAGCTGTAAACTTTGCAGTAAAGCTTAAAGTACCCATTAATGTGGTCTGATGTGGTCTCCCTGTTGCTGTTACTTGTTAATGATGTGTATCACTCCATCTTTTTCTTCTTTTTTTTTTTTTTTTAATAGAATTCACTCTCAGGACTGATGGAGAAGGACCACTAATCACTTTGCCGTGTTGCCACGCGGCTTGATTTCCATTAGAAAGAGACCACTGCTGACTTTGATCTCCATCACCTCGTGCTATCTTGGTTGTCCCTGGCCTACTAGCTAAGTGGCAGCGCATGATCTCCAGAGATTCTGAGTATTCTGCAAACATGCTCCAGTGCTGAGCTCTGTCTCTTGACTTCACCATGACCAGCCTGAAGCGTTCGCAGACCGAGCGCTCTGTGGGGGGCTCTGTACCCGCCACAGATGAGTTTTACACCCGCCGCCTACGCTTGCCCAATGGAGGGGCGCCTCCTCCACGCAGCGAGAGCACCCACCTGTCTGGAGGCACACCTGGAGTGCCCAAGATGGGAGTCCGGGCACGGGTGGCTGACTGGCCTCCGAGGAAAGATGGTGGTGGTGGCGGTAGTGGTAGTGGTGGAAGTGGCAGTAGCAGTGGGAGTGGCAGTGGAGGAGGAGGAGGAGGTGGTGTGTGGCACATTACAGTGGAGACCGACTCACCATCGACTACTTCTGTGAGCACCCAGAGCAACCTTTCGGCTAAGCTTGGTCACTTGATCAGCCCCCAGGATTCGTCCATGCTGCGCAATATTCAGAATACACTAAAGAATAAGATCCAGAGCAAGGGAAAAGACAACCGCTTCCTATCCCCAGATGGTTACTTGGGCTCACCACGCAAGGGCATGCGTCGCATTCGCCAGCGCAGCAACAGCGATATTACCATCAGTGAGCTGGACGGAGATGGCAACGAGGGTTGGTCCTTTTCTGGCTGGACACCAATGCACCGCGAGTACGGCAGTACCTCCTCCATCGACAAGCATGGCGTCTCCGGAGAAAGCTTCTTTGACATGCTCAAAGCCTACCAGACTGATGACCCCGATCAGCGTAGCCCTGCTCCTGAGAAATTAAGCGAACTGCTTACTGTGGCACACAAGCAGACCGCCCTTGACCTGCCAGACGGGCCACTGGGACCCCCACGAGGTAGCCCTGCAAGTCGCCTCAAGGAAAGAGAAAAGCACCTGAAACGGCGTTCCAAGTCTGAAACTGGAGGCGAGTCCATATTCCGCAAGTTACGAAGCGTGAAGGCAGAAGGTGACTCCTCTCGTGCAGGTTCGGATGCGGAAGATGGGAAGTCTGAGGATGCAGGTCCTCCTCCAAAGCCCTGGGTCTGTCAGAAGGGTTTCGCCCATTATGATGTCCAGAGCATTCTGTTTGACTTGAATGAAGTAGTGCAAAACCGACAGAGTGCTTCCAAAAGGAAGAACACCACCACCGGAGCCTCTGCTGCTGCCGCCGCTTCAGCCTCCACCTCCTCCTCCTTATCGTCCACCCAGAGCGGGGCCTATGGCTCCCCCTGCGGCAGCCAAGAAGAGCTCAACGCCAAGGACGGACCAGCGCTGGACCCCGGTGACGATAAAAGCAACGATCTGGTCCTCAGCTGCCCCTGCTTTCGTAATGAGATAGGGGGCGAAGGTGAGAGGAACATCAGCCCTTCGAAACAGGGCAGCATCGGCAGTAGATCGGCTAATTCTTCCAGGGACGAGGACGGGTCCCGTGAAACGGCGCCCAGCACGCATTTCAGTAACGCAGGGGTGGCTGTGCTGGAAGCTCCCAAAGATGGGAAGAGCATTCACCATGAGAGGGGAAAGAGCAACATTTTGGAGCATGTGGACTTGGGTGCCTATTACTACCGGAAGTACTTCTATTTAAGAGGTGAGTGTGTGGGTTTCATTGTTCGCCGAGCTGTCAGGGAGCAATTATTTGTGCTTCATAGATTTTCTCAGAACTTATTATCCCTGAAATGGCATCAGGAAAATCTCTTAAACACATCATACCGGTCACATACATACTCTTAAACACAGGGGACAGGTGTGCATGTCTGCCACATTTGTAATGGTCCCAAATTGCTATCTGTTTGAGTCTTCTGCAGTTGCAGCAAAATTATTGACAAGCCCCCCCTTTCCCTCCAACTGACTCCACCCCATTTATTGAAATGCTTTCTGTCTAAGGCAGAGTAGCAGGGGCTAAGCTATATTTTAAGAGATGTTAGGTTAGAATGAGTGCAGTGTTTTGTCTTTTTATGTTTTATTTCGCACTTCCCGAAAGTTAGCTCGCTGCTCTAGCCTGTTTGTAGCCTTTACGAGTCATCCGGTCCAGCTACCCACATGAAGAAATCATTATCTTCTTAAAAGACGAAGGCCTCTTGAAAGCTGTGCTACTTGGTGCAACCGGTGAACTTGAACATATAGGCGATTTACATCTAAACTAGGCTGCTTGTGTTCAGCTGGACCAACCGGCTGCAGAGATAAGCAGCTCTCAGGGTCAGTGGGGTGAAGCTAATTTCTGGCCCATAAAGATGTAAACAGAAGCCTGAAACAAAGGAATTGGCCAAATCTGTTGCAAGGCAATAATGTTTCCTCTTTGGGATCTTTTGCAATTTATTTGAATATTAAGGGTCTTAAAGCATGTTTCAAAATGACACCATGCACCGTTAACAATATATAAAAGTACCATTCATGTCATAAATTCTTGTGAAGGCACGTTGAACGTGATGAACTAGCTGCTGAGGAGATGAACCATTTAGTGACGTCCCGATCCTGATGTTTTCCATCGTTCTCACATAAGGGCATTGCTGGCACTGTAATCTTTACCATCTATGGAGTTACACAAGCCGACGCATCGATTCACTAAAATAAGCCGTGTCTGTTAGCGCTGCAGTTTAGTCTGATAAAGGGCTGTTGCATAACCTTAGAGCAGTCACGTGAGCAGAGTAGCACGGCATTGTTTAAACTATTCAGTATCAGGATGGAAAAGACTGCAGGCATGTTAGATTTATTCATAAATTATAGCAGGCTGAAAAGGGAAAGCGAGAGCCATCATCAAACTTCAGATTTCAGATATCGATTCCAGTAGACGAGTTGCTTACACACAACCTCCTGCATTGATAAATCGATAGTCACTTGTGCTTAGAGTGAAATTCTGCAGTGTTTTGTCTGATGAGCCGACGAGTTCTGAAGACATTGTTGAAATTGTAAAGAAATGCCATTTCTGTGTTATGGGAATGATGTGTGCAGTGTTACAGAATGCTGCTCTGCTGTTTTTTTTTTTTTGTTTTTTTTTCCCTTCCCCCCTCCTTCTTCCTTCCCTCCTCTTATAGAGCACTGGAACTATTTGGGAGTGGACGAGACACTCGGCCCGGTCGCTGTGAGTCTCCGGCGAGAGAAGCTGGACGACCATAAAGAGCACGGCCCGCAGTACAATTACAGGGTCATCTTCAGAACCAGCGAGGTGAGCGTCCACAGCACACGCTCTCTCTTTCACTGAACGCATCTGCAGCGTCTCTCGGACCCCGTCCACCAGTATTCGAAAAATTATTCCCTTTCTCGCAATCAGCGTTTTGAGTATCTTTTTTAATAGCATTTTTATTTTTTTTTAAATGTATCTCCGTCCACATGAACAACATTTTCAACAATATCTTTGTCCGCGCAATTAATTTATAATCATCTGAAAATGCTCACATGCCAAGCGATAACAAGTCTCAGACCGTTACGTCAGACGCCTCAAGATTAACGCTAAGAGCTGTAGAAGGAGAGACGTGGAAAACCATCAACATGGACAAAAGTTCTAAAACCAAAAACAAACCTGAGGATTCGTGTGTGTGTGTGTGTGTGTGTGTGTGTGTGTGTGTGTGTGTGTGTGTGTGTGTTCTGCCTGATGATTTGGAGCTGCTGCTTAAGGTTACACTTGAATGCGAAATGTTCGGCCGCGTCTCAAACCGAAATCTCCATTTTCCAGTGCGGTTTGTATCGCACTGAAATCTTTAAATTCCTCCAGGATGTATGAAAAATTTTCACTGACGCAAAACCCCATTTTCATGTGGACGGGAGACCAAAAGGCAGAGCGTAAACCTACGTTTTTTTTTGTTTGTTTGTTTGTCTTCTTTTTTTTTTTTTTAAACACTCCGCTTACGTGTAGCTGCTTTTCAGCAGGCAGCAGTGATGAGAATTCAGCTCTGACGCCCACCACCGTCTTATATAACGCTCTCAGAAGCGCAGAAAACCGGCTGCCAAAGCTCAGCGCTCATCACGCTAGCGCCCTAACTGGCCCACTGCCCCCTTAATCACACGGAGATCTGGACAGCTGCTCTAGATCAGGTCCTTGCAATCAGAAATAAAAGAGGAAAAGGCAGAGCTCTCAGACTCCTGATGGAGACGTCGCGCCCTGGTCTCATTTATAGAAGCTACTTGCGATTCAGATGCACTCTGATGAAGCTTAATAGCTTTGATCCCGGCGTGACTCATGGCTCTGTGTTACCTTTTTTTTTTTTTTTTTTTTTTTTTTTTTTTTTTTTTTTTTTTTTTTTTTTTTTTTTTTTTTTTTTTTTTTTTTTTTTTTTTTTTTTTTTTTTTTTTTTTTTTTTTTTTAAAGAAACATTTCCAGCATTTTAATGTAACCTCTAAGAATACACTAATGCGAAGAAAAGGCGTAAAGCGGCCTGGGAACGTCTCGACACATTTTACGATCATTAAAAATACCAGGATCTGGTGAATATGCATAAATACGTGATTTGGAAATGTTCCAACCATTTAACGATTAATAAACCAGCTCACAATACACAGTGGCTGATACGAGTGGGGTCTGAGTTTGAGTATCAACATACACTCATTTATTTAACGGCAGCCAAACCTAGCAAAAATACAACGTTACCACAACAGCCACGTTTTGTTCATCACTGACGCTAGCTATGTTAGCTCGCTAGAAAGCTAAGCACACAGGTTCAGTGGCTCAAATCTCTCATTATTTTTCATCATCCTCTAATAATCTGCATGTCACATGTGATTTGATCCAAAAGCATAGAGTTTTAGTTGCATCACTAATAGCGCCTTTCTAATGGCAAATTACCCATAATCCTTCACGTTGTTGCCATTTCCACCACAAAGCATACCCTTGTTGAATTTGGGTAACTTTCTTACCCATGTGTGATGCGAGCTGAGCTAGGGCGCGTGGGCGGAGCTCGAAATAGTGCAAACTTTCACAAAGTCAAAATCTTCTGTATCACCCTGTGTGTTGTTTCACTGTATTCAAAAGTGTGTTTTCTGGCCGATTAAATCTACACCATGAATGTTTTAAACATTAATTTAATGTTTCTGATTCATTTTTATTCATCTGATATTACATCCTTTCCCCCATGAGCCAAGTGCAGTCCGCCATATTGTTCGTTTGGGTTCGGAAAAGCGTGACCGCGCGCACGAACTAAAAGTATTGGCACCCACGGCTGTGCGAGGGACCCTTAAGTGAACGTTCGCTCCTCTTTATTTTCAATAAACGTTAAAGTTTTGTCCGCCATTAAAGCAAACGTGTCTCATACTTAATCTCACTCCACGAGACAAACGCAGCAGTGTGCAAGATCACTTATTTGAATTTCTAGAAGTATTACAAGTTGACCAGAGAAACCCCTCCTGCTTTCACGTGTAGAGTTATGTGATGGTCAGGTGGCACGTGCACTCGCCTGAGTTACGGAGAGTCCTGGTCTGCATTTGCTTCCTGTTCAGCAGAGACGCTATAACTGAGTTCAGATGTAGCCTCGCCCCCAAATCAGTTTTATACAGACGTCGTGAAGAAGCCTGTTTTAAATACAGAAATGATGCTTCACTGCGTGAACAGATTTGACCCAACAAACCAGAATCATCCATTCGTGAGGAATTAACCGCTTCAAATGTCACTTTATTATTTATTTATTTATTTATTTTTTTACTCATTACTCTCTCTCTCTCTCGTCTTTCTTTATTTTCCGCCCCAGCTGATGACTCTGCGAGGCTCCATTTTGGAGGACGCTGTTCCCTCCACATCTAAGCACGGTTTGGCTCGAGGCCTGCCCCTAAAGGAGGTTCTGGAGTACCTCGTCCCTGAACTGAACGCTCACTGCCTCCGCCTCGCCCTCAACACGCCCAAAGTCACGGAGCAGCTGATGAAACTGGATGAGCAAGGGGTAACCAGTGCAGGCACACGCCCCTCTCTGAGCACGCTGATTAACATTAATGAGTAACATTAATGAGTGTTCTGATACAGTAACGAGGATGGTGGTGATGATGATGATGGAGCTGCTGTGCTCGCATGCTGTGTGTGTGTTTCTGTGTAGCTGAGTTTCCAGCTGAAGGTGGGGGTGATGTACTGTCTGGCTGGCCAGAGCAGCGAGGAGGAGATGTACAACAACGAGGCGGCCGGTCCTGCGCTGGAGGAGTTCCTGCAGCTGCTCGGAGAACGAGTGCGCCTCAAAGGATTCAGCAAGTACCGCGCTCAGCTCGACACCAAGAGTGAGTCTGAGGCCTCAGCTACTTTCATCACCCTGAAGTTGATTACTTTCCTATAACAGCACATCCTGAAGCGTTGAAAGTTTCATTTCTGAAAACCCTTTCCATAAATATTTAATAAAACATCTCCTTGACAGAAACCATATCAACGATCTTTTTTAAACATAGATATCTAATTATATTAACTTCACCCAAGCTCAAGGTCGATTCTACTTACGGAGGGAGCTAAAAATTGGGATTAACATTTTAAACACAAACTCTTATTCAATCCCTCTTTTCCGTCTGCCAAATCCTGCATCTGCGTGTTGCTCTCACTAAGCCGACGCTGGCTGTTCAGCTCAAAAAATTTGGGACGATCGCATGCCCATAAAGCCTCCTGCTGATTATGAGATCATGTTTCTGTAAAACGGTGGGATTGTGAGAATCCCAACATGCAGTCAGCGTTGCAGTTCCCTGCTGCAGTGAGATAACAGCGAGATCTGATGGTCATAAAGACGCGGTGCTTAAATCGTCATTTTGTCAAAGCTGCAATGAAGATAACCGATACTCCCCATATATTCCCGCTTATTTATTTACCGCTTTATTTACTCATTCACACCTAATCAGGCTTTAAGTGAAGCAATAAATGAAGCGCTAAGTCCCGATTTTTTTTGTCTGCGTGTTGCTACGGTAACCAAACCAAGTCTGTAATGATTGACAGATCGCACATCGATGGAAGATACTAGCGTTTAACGTCGTTGATGAAAATATCAGAAGCGGTTTGACTGAGGAAAGCTAGTCCAAAACTCACAATAACTAAATGAATAACATAATGGCTATATTTCATCAAAAGAGGAATAAGTTGTTAAATCTAACATCGCAGCTTGCACTATATGGTCAAATGTGTATAGACACCTGACCCTCACACCCGTGTGTGTGCTTCTGCATGACATTTATGGACTCAGTACCTGAGTTTGGAGCACAGCAGCTCACCTAAAGCCACGGAAAGTGTCCCTTCAGACGTCGGTATTTGACTGTTTGTAGTGCTTTAAACTCGAGCAGTATTATATTGTTCTGCAAACAAATATGTGTCAAACTAATCCACACACGGTACTTAAAATGCACGGACTAATCCCGTCCAAATGGCGCTTTAGTGTCAGATTATGAGTGCGGCCCAACGGAAGAGATTTTCATTAAGATGTTAATGCTATCATCCGAGTTTTGATGTTAATCACACAGTAAAAGAAAGATCTCTGAACCGATTCATTAAGATGGAACTGGACAACAGTGCTGATGCTGTAACGTGTCTCGTCTTGCAGCTGACTCGACTGGCACTCACTCCTTATACACCACTTATAAAGACTACGAAATAATGTTCCACGTGTCCACCATGCTGCCCTACACCCCCAACAACAAGCAGCAGGTAAGTCAGGATCCCGACGTTTAAACAAGCGCCGTCTCTCTCCAGCACCTCCCGCATGCTGGAACTCACGTCTGTGCTTCGTCACCTGCAGCTGCTCAGGAAGCGCCACATCGGGAATGACATCGTCACCATCGTTTTCCAGGAGCCCGGAGCCAAGGCCTTCAGCCCCAAGAACATCCGCTCTCACTTCCAGCACGTCTTCGTGGTGGTGCAGGTGCACAACCCATGCTCGGAGAACACCTGCTACAGGTGAGCATCGAGTGCGGACAGGACAGCACTCGTTCTGACCCTTTTTTAAAAAAAAAAAAAATTGTATATACAAATACTTCTTGTCTGTTTGACATTCTAGGTTTATTGGTGGTGTTTGGTTTCTGCTTGAGATCAGTATGAACAGGAGCTAATGATACTCGTGGGCGGGGCTAAGAGCGCTGCTTATTGCTGATTGGTTGATTGGAACACATTGTAATATAGACAAACTGCAAATTTAAGAAAAAAAAATATGTTTATGCTGTTAAAGGCTATGTTGTGCTGTTTTATTTCTGCCTACACATCTTCCATTTTCTTTCTCTCTCAATTATTATTTTCTGATCAACATTGAGTACACGAGTGCTTTTTTTTTTTTTAGGGCAGCCAAAAAAAAAAAAAAAAGTGTTAGTTTCGTTTTTAGAAATCAGATACAGCCTGATACTCGCGTGCCAGCATCTGCGTCATGGCCAACGCGGTGTTAATTTTAAAAAAATTATTTTGCGATGTATTTTTTTTTCACTTGTCTTAGTGATAAATATTAAATATCTAAGAGCACTTTCACAACTATTAGTCCGTTTGTCCGAGTCAGCTCTGTCCACAAACCATCTTGCGTGTTTGATTCACTTCCTGCGGTCGAGTCGATTCGGAGTTGAATCGCTTTGGCTTCATTCGTACACGGACCGAGCCCCATCTCGCTCAGGCGCTCTCGGACCCGAGCATGATCGACGACACACACTGCGTACGTGAAATTACTCAAACATCAGGCCAATCAGAGGAAGGAACAATGTTCATCCAAGCTGTTCTTCCATGCTGTTAATGCAGTCAGTGTTCCTGTTCTGTCCTTTTTTTTTTTTTTTTTTTGTCGTTTTTGTCTCCGTTCCCTTGATTCCCGTGTGCGCATACTTATGGGTTATGTAAAACTCTCTCAGATGTGCAGGTGCTGTTTGAGAGCACAGTGTGTTTATTTATAAGGAGGTCATGGCCAGTCCTGTTTGTGTGTTTGTGTGTGCGTGCCAGGTTTCCTCAACTGAGTCTTCCCTTCTGCTCAGAATGTGTTATTTCCCATGATGGCTCTACTGCAGACTCCCTCTATTTCATTGTGTGTGTGTGTGCGCGCGCACTACACAGAGCGTTGTTTAATTATGTTCTCTTTATAGGGTTGATGACACGAGGCCACTGTCAGTGACCATGACGTGATGTAGCTCAGTGTTGTTAGTTTGAGGGAATATGAATTAGAGAGTACATAAAGCCAGCGGCTAAGAAGATGGATGACACCGACCATTTCTCTCTCTGCTTTGCCTTGGTGGTGCGCGTGTGTGTGCGCGTGTGTGTGCGCGTGTGTGTGCGCGTGTGTGTGCGCGTGTGTGTGCGCGTGTGTGCGCGCGTGTGTGCGCGCGTGTGTGCGCGCGTGTGTGCGCGCGTGTGTGCGCGCGTGTGTGCGCGTGTGTGGTGACATTTGCAGCAAGTAGACTCACGGGCTAACAGAAAATGCAGGGATGGTATTGGGTAGTTACAGACGTCTATATTGAAAAGAGTTCTTAGGAGAATAAACAGATAGATAATTAGATGGATGGAGGGAAGTAGACAGACTGGTGGGGATGGACACAGACAGACTGACTGGGATGGACGTAGATGGCGTGAAGGGGACGGATGTAGTCGCACAGACATAGATACAATAAGAGACAGCTGTAGATGGACAGACAGAGACGGACCTAGATAGATGGACAGATGTGGTCGTAGAGAGACGGGTACAGACAGACAGACAGATGGACTGAGATGGACGTACGTAAGTAGTCAGTAAGTAGAAATACAGACATCTACAGACAGAAAGATGGACAGACAGACGGGTATAGATGGCCTGACAGATGCCGATGGACAGGGAAGACAAAGACAGGCTCAGACGGACAGACAGAGACAGATGTAGGTGGTCAGAGATGGACGCAGATAGAAATGACAGGGACGGGTGCAGACGGACCGAAAGAGACAGATGGACACACACACGGACAGACACACAGACAGACAGACGATTAGAGAATTCTTCAGTGCCACTCCATGAAGTGCTGCAGTGGAGTTTTATCGAGCCGGTGTTTTCCTCACTCCTGTTTTCCCCACACACTTAACTGCCCTCCCATGTTTTTTAATTTTTTTTATTTTTATTTTTTAAATTAGGAATCGTTCGCATGCAGGACGTGTGGGTTTGCTCTCGTCATCAATCACTGCTGCGGTGTTGTTGATCCAGACGGACAGACAGAGACCGACTCAGACAGAGAAACCCAGACAGATAAAGATAGACAGTGAAGGAAAGCTTGCTTGGCCCCTCCATAAACAGCTCTAGAGTTTTATCGAACCATTTGTATCCTCACTCTCTTTCCCCACACACAGAACAGCACTATACTTAAAGTATATATACTTTAAAATTAGGAGCGAGTTTTCCATGCAGTATGCACAGCCTAGCTCCCGTCATTAGTCTCCGCTGCACCGCTGCGGCTCTGCGACTCAAACACGGCAATGCGAGGTGTTTATTGCGGTGGTAAATGTATTTATGTGCATACCTGCTGTTTTAAGGCCTGTCTTTAGATGCGCTGACGCTCCTAAAACGCTGCAGCGTAAGCCCTCATCAGCTTTTAATCAGAGCCACATGGAAACGTGTTAAAGGATGGAAAGAAAGCTTCCAGGTTGGTTAGGAAATGTGACAGTCTGTCATTGACCTATCTGCTTTTGTTCTGAACATACTGCACTCTTTTTCAGTCTGTGAACTTTCTTTACACACACACACACACACACACACACACACACACACACACACACACACACACTTTTTAAGCTGGCCTCTGTGTGGGCAGTGTGCCGTGGACTAAAGCAGCCCGCACGCTGTGTATTTATAGTGCACGTATGTAATCCAGGGAGCCTCGCTGTACCTAAGCTATAGGGGTGAGGCAGGAACAATAAAGCAGCCTGATCACTGAGTCACTGGCCTTTCAGTCGACTCCGCAGCTCAGGAGTGGATTTTATTTGCCTGGAATGTGCGCTGTGTTTCACTTGACCTTCAGAACGCGGGTGGTGACTATCGTTCTCTACGCCTAAACACACTTTTGGACACCGTGTTCCAGCGACGTGGTTTAGACTCCCGTGTTGGAAATGATCCATTTTTAACCTCCGATCAATAACCTGCACGACTTAATGACCCGATAAACATCACGCAGTTTATCTACATTATTCACAGCTCATCACTGTAGGAAATTTTAATTAAATTCTATAGCAGAGTGTGAGAAATTAGCTTGACGTTCATTTATTATGTCAAATAACCAAAACGATCGATGTTTGTTAAGGTGCAACAAAATATCAGTTCAAAAGTTTGCACCCCTCTTTATGAACGTAATATATTCCAGATAACGTGCATGTCTTTTATAACCTGTTTGTCAGATGATATGCCGTTTTCAGATCAGGTTCAGAGATAATATGTGAAAGTAATAAAATCCTAATGGAATATCCTTCTATGACGGTACATCCCAAAGTGTTTTATTCCTTTTACACCGCAGCAATTTGCCAACGATTACAATTTTTTAATTTATTAAAGATACAAGAAGTCATAGTTTCAGCTTATAGTTACATTTAATGTTCTGTAACGTCCACAAAACAAATCAGTTCCTGTTTTCACTTGCGTTATAACAGCTATAAAAAAAACATTTGTTCCCTCACCAGCCTTTTTTTCTCTCTCTCTCTTAAAGTTAATAAGACCGAGAAACCACAAAGCGTAAACTCCTCTGTCGAAAAACTGTTACAGCTTTACCTCCGACTGTTACGAAGCGCTGACACTGGAGACTCCTTCCATAAATGTTATATAAGCATCTCCTCACAGAAAACCTGAGCTGTCACTATAGTAATGATAATGTGTTACAACTAGTGCATTAATACAAACCTGTGATTCGAGGCTGCACCGCAAATCTGTCTACTGTTATAGAAAATTAACCAACATCATCTGACCAATCAGAATCCGGAATTAAGCAAGCTTATACAAGCGAAGTTTTACATTTTTCCATTCAAAAACCATGGGGGTGCAAACTTACGCACTCAGCTGTATATCTACAGGAAGATACAGTGTTAACTTCTTGTCCTTTATGCTGGTGTTTATACAGGGTAAGTAGTGTGTGTGTGTGTGTGTGTGTGTGTGTGTGTGTGTGTGTGTGTGTGTGTGTGTGTGTGTGTGTGTGAGAGATTTTTTTTTCTCGTTACACTACGCGAGTCTCTTTCACTTCACTCTGTATATATCCTGTTTCTAATCTGTGCTTTACCTCCTTTCCCTTCTTTCCTGCCTCCGTCATTGTGCAAGTACTGAGAGCTTCACTTCAGCTCCTTACAGCTCCTCCTGGCCGACCGCTCACAAGTTCCACGCATACCAGACAGAACAGGAAGCTTTAGATGTCCATTCCAGAGGCTTAATGAAAGGAAAAGAAGAAGGGTGGGGGGAACGAGGGAGCTGCAGGAGTGGGAGGATTTTCACAGACAGAACACAAAATACCAAAAAGAGATTTTTTTTTTTTTTTCTCCCTTCCTGTGAAGTTGGCCAAGCCTCTCGGAGATTACTCCCACAAAATGTCCCTTGTGGAGCAAGTGCAGTCAAAGAAGTAATGCTTTCTTTTTCCAACAGTTTCTGAGAAGAAATGCAGAAATTCTTTCCACCGGGTATCGTTTACACGGGTTTGACCTTGTCTTTTGATCGCAGGCTCGTCTAATTAGAAGCTGCTCCGAACTGAAGTTGTTTATTTTTATGAAGTTGAAAGCCAGAACTCCAGAGAGGTAGAAATGTATTTACTCCCATTACTTATTTCAGACAGCGATGATAATTTCCTCTACTCAGGGAAAAGTTCGGCTCATCCATAAACATGAAACCCTTCAGCGCTGTTTTGGAGATTCAGCAATTATCTTGTTCATCTTCACACACTTTATCCTGTTTCTGTTGTGTATTAGATTGTTTAAAATTCCTTCGCCCACTCGTCTTTTCTTTCTCACATTTCTCTCTCTTTTTTTTTTTTTTTTTTTGTTTTAAAATTTTTTTTTTTATTTATTGCAGCGTTGCCGTTGCCCGTTCCAGAGACGTCCCCGCGTTCGGACCGCCCATCCCAGAGGACGTGAAGTTCCCCAAATCCTCCGTCTTCCGGGACTTCCTGTTGACTAAGGTGATCAACGCGGAGAACGCCGCGCACAAGTCGGACAAGTTCCGCGCCATGGCGACACGCACGCGCCACGAGTACCTGAGGGACCTGGCCGAGCGCCACGTCACCAGCACACCCATCGACCCCTCAGGCAAGTTCCCCTTCATCTCTCTGGCACACAAGCGCAAGGAGAAAAGCCGGCCTTACTCGGGGGCGGAGCTCCGCAGTCCCGGGTCCATCACCTGGGCCGTGTATACGGAGGACCACAGCGCTGGAGGAGAACTCGAAGCCCTGCTCGCCATCTCCAACGACTTCCTCATCCTGGTGGATCCAGAGGCCAAGGCTGCGGTGTTCAACTGCGCCGTCTGCGACGTCATCGGCTGGACGCTGGGAAGCCCCGCCTCCATGAAGATCTTCTACGAGCGTGGAGAGAGCATCTCACTGCGCTCGGTCAACAACAACACCGAGGACTTCAGGGAGGTCGTCAGACGCCTGGAGGTGAGAGACGAGGCTGCGATGCGCCTCGCGTTGTGTTTCTGTTTGTGTATTATTTTGATCTGAAAAATCTGTTCTGGACTTCAGAGCACTTCTCAGCTGGTAAGCAGGGACAGAGTGGGCTGTGCGAATGATCTCCTGCCAACAGTGTTTACTTTTACAGAACTTTAGACCATGATGTTCTTTTAGTCTGACAAAAATATAATGAAATTAAATTATGAGACATTAAAATTAGCCAAATAAAAAGTTATACAAACAACTACAACATTGTATAATGTTTTGGCAACGAAACCAAGAAACTGACTTAAGATTTCGAAAAAAAATGTCTAAACAGGATATTATATTCTTCTAACATTTATTTATTTGTTTATTTGTTTATTTATCTATTTTTAATTATTTTTAAATATCCCGCCATGCTGTTGAATTCTCCATTCTGATTTTCTGATTACTGTCAGCAGCTATCGTTTCTATAGCAACAGCTCATTCATTTGAAGGTTTCTACTACAGGAAAGTCTTCAGGACAGAGGAGTTTACGCTTTACGGTTTCTCTGTAACATGATAAGTTGTGTGTTTTTAACAAAAAAAATTTTAACAGAAGTCTTATTAGCTTCTGCTATAGCTGCTAGCTGCTATAACGTAAGTGACAACAGGAACTGCCCATCAGTGTGACTAAAAACGGCTAAAAAAAAAAAGTATGACTTTAATGAATGAAAAATGGTTAGCATTGGCGAATTGCTGTGGTGTAAGAGGAATAAAACACGTCCGACCTTGCTGCTATAGGAATATCATTTCTCACGTCATGCCTAAGCATGGATTAGCGAAGCATTAGCTTAGCTTATTAGTGAAATAATGATATTGCGAGATGGATCAAAGGTCCTGGACGAGACGCAGAGACGATGCTGTAGCCTGTCCTCAGAGCGAGGTGAGCGGCGAATCCGTCAGCGTTTGCTCGCTGCGCTCCGTCAAGAGTCCTTTGTGCTCGGATTAACGAGGACTCGGTCCTCACGCAGAAATGTGCGGAGGCTGGAATGTACTTTTGTTTTGGCCACCTGCCCGTGATGTCACTCCGCGAGTGCAGGAGCTGTTGCCATGGGAACTAGTCGGCGAACCGAATGTTCATGGTCTCCATCACTGCTCCTCCACACGCTGAGAAATCTCAGCGCTGAGCCGCAGAGGGTTTAGAGCAGAGAGATCTCACCGACGCGTACAGGGCCAGATCTCTTCATACACACGGGGATAAAACTCGTTTAACTCGGCTTACGGAGAGAAACGAAACACCACCATCATTACTCGCGTTTAAATTTTAATGTCTGATCATTAAAATTCATGATCGCTAATGATACCGGGAGAATTTACATCTCTGAGTTTTATAAAGAGAATTATATAAAAGTCTGTTAAAAAATAAATAAATAAATAAATAAAATAAGTACATTTTTAAAAATCAGTGATCGGAGGCAGAAGTGGGCGATTATAACAAAAATATATCACGATTTAAATAATTTCAATTTCAAATAAGTACACTTATTTTGATTAATTAGATAGTACTTTAGATAATATTTAATAATTTAATGTAACTTTTTATTGTAATGTCTATGGACAATAAATAAATATCATACAGCACTTTTATTTATTTATTTATTTATTTATTTTATACTACAATCTGTAATACTTGTAACATTTAACAATTTTAAATCTTTAACATAAAATCGGCTGCTTCAGAAATAATGAAATATCACGATAAAAATTTAATTTTTTTTTTGTTATTGCATAATTTATAACTAACACAGGATCTGTGCTTTTCTTAATAAATAACCTCTTTCTTTTTTATATAAATGTTGTCTAAAAGTGATGTGAAACCCTCATACGTAACCTAGATTTTACCGAAACCGTAACGCTAGATGGTACATCAGCAGACTCGATTGTAATATCCTTGAGCAGGTTGGATCGAGTAATAAATATTGTTAATCGGTTTATTCGATTCGTGCTCGCCTTGCATGACTTTCGGTTCATCTTCTGCATCACACGAGACCTGCGATTATAAACGACGCCTAGATCAAACGCCTTGTTTTATATTCTCCAAACCGACGGATGGCCTTCGGAAATTTCCGTCAACGCGTTTAAAATCGACAAGAAATTCTTATTTTAAATCATATTACACACACACACACACACACACATGCATTTATGTGTGTATATATATATATATATATATATATATATATATATATATATATATATATATATATATATATATATATATATATATATATATATATACATATACACTGCCCTCCAAAAGTTTGGAAACGCCTGAACAAAATAGGGTTTTTGGGCAATATCAGCATAAATCCTCTTTAGTTAGTGACCATTTTGCATTGATAATAAGGGAC
>CM040993.1:17379305-17392218 GCA_022985145.1 Pangasius djambal
ATAGCTGCTAATGGGGATTTCTTTGATGAATCCAAAATTTGAGTATTTTTCTATGTTATGTTCATGCTTATGTTCATAAACTTTTTATTTAATAAAATATGTTTTCATAGTTTGTGTTGTCCCTTATTATCAATGCAAAATGGTCACTAACTAAAGAGGATTTATGCTGATATTGCCCAAAAACCCTATTTTGTTCAGGTGTTTCCAAACATGAATGTGTGTGTGTATATGTATGTATATGTATGTATGTGTGTGTGTCTTAATTCTTATTATATGTTTTTCACAATAAAAATACTGCGTAAGTTACAGTAAAAGCGTGATCACGAAGCTCTCTGCGTCACTGATGTAAATGTGACGCGTGATGACGTTTCGCCCCCCTTCCAGTTCCTGACCAAAGGCTGCGAGACGTCGGAGATGACGCTGCGCAGAAACGGGCTCGGCCAGCTGGGCTTCCACGTCAACTACGAGGGCATCGTGGCGGAGGTGGAGCCGTACGGTTACGCCTGGCAGGCCGGACTGCGGCAGGGCAGCCGATTGGTGGAGATCTGCAAGGTCGCCGTGGCGACGCTCTCGCACGAGCAGATGATCGACCTACTGCGCACCTCAGTCACCGTGAAAGTGGTGATCATACCGCCTCACGAGGACGCCACGCCCCGCAGGTACGCACGGCGACGGCACGCCGCAGGCTTCACGCAGGCTTTACATCACGTCAATCACATCACCTTGTTCTATTAAACATTTCATTCTAAATGTTAAAAGTTTAAAAGGCTAAATTTATAAGTTAATGTCGTACCCTATGTAGTGACCTTTTTCCCCTTTAATTATTAATATATTAATTATATAATTAAAACTTTTCTTTTCTCCCAACACTTCCCTTCTTTCTCCTGCTAGTCTTTGTTTTTTTTGTTGTTGTTTTCACTGACCTTAAGTGTAAGAAAGATGCCGTCTATGAAATTCATTATTATGTTTAATTAATAATTTATTAATAATTAATTTTTTAAAAGGGTTGCGTATTCTGATTCAATCAAATACGTTTTTTTTAAAATAATTACAATTTCTTTTCTCCCAACACTTTTCCCTTTCTCTTTCTCCTTAATTTTTATTTTTTTTAATATATTATTATTATTATTATTATTATTATTTTTCTATTATAATAATTTATTCATCAGCTACCAAGATTTAGTCATTTTACCTTAAAAGGAAAAATATTTCTGTTATTAAATTGTGCCATTAAGCAATGTCTAAAAATATTTTTAAAAAATATTTCTCATCAATATTCGACTATTTCCTTTAAATATCATGTCATTATTCATTCTTTTACATGTTTGGTTACATGGTGTGTGTGTGTGTGTGTGTGTGTGTGTGTGTGTGTGTAGGGGCTGTTCGGAGCTGTACCGCATGCCAGTGGCCGAGTATAAGGGAAGCAACGAGAGCGGTTCGTTCGAGTACAAGTTCCCGTTCCGCTCCAACAACAACAAGTGGCAGCGCACGTCCTCCAGCCCGCAGCAGTCTCTCTCCGCCTCGCCTCAGAGCCACACCGGGACTCCCAACCGCGCCGTCAGCCTGGGAGCCAGCATGGGCAAGACGCTGTCCGCCGAGAGACCGGAGAGAGCGGCTGCCATCCCACGCAGCGTCTCTAGCGACGGCCGACCTCTCGACTCCAAGAGGTCTGTTCGATCACAGAGGGAATCCTTGTCTTGGGTGTCGGATCGTCCTCCCTGCTTTGGATGTTTTTATTTTTTTTGTTGCGTCCCCTTTGACACATACCCTTTGTTTATGTCTCTCCTCCTCCTCCTTCTTTTTTGCCCTCTCTCTCTCTTTTTCTGTGTTTTTTTTTTTTTCCCCTCTTCCTTTCTCAGGATGTCTCCCGGCTCGGAGAACTATGTCCTGGCTTCCTCCATGGCGATGGCTCGACCCACTCACACCCGCAGCTCCCCCAGCAACCTGTCCTGCTCCAGCGACACCGGCTCGGGCAGCTCAGCCCACTGGAGGCAGAAGTCCATGCCTGAGGGGTGAGAGGCTCTCTGACCTCCGGCACCACCCTGTTTCTCTCCATCTCTGTTTTTCTCCGTTTCCCCTCACGCTCCCGTCGTTAGTCTTCTTTATCCGTCACCGTTTCATTCACACAGAAAGGTGCAGAAAATACGCCTGGCATCTGTATAAGCCTTAGTGTGAGCTCAACCGTGTGTGTGTGTGTGTGTGTGTGTGTGTGTGTGTGTGTGTGTGTGTGTGTGTGTGTGTGTGTTTCAGATTTGCCCCGAACAGACACTCTCCTCTCCCGCCGGAGCGACAGATGATGGGAGACGGCAGCGGCAAGTCCACCCCCAGCTGGCCGCGAGTGGACGACTCGGACAGAGCAGCAGCAGGTCAGATCGGCGCTCTGGAATTACCCACAATGCCGTTCAGCCACCTTTCTGATAGTGGTGTGCCGTAGGATTTCGACCTCACTCGACTCTAGCTACAGAGAGCGATGCAGCGGCGCTTTAGTCTGTTCACTCGGTTCGAACGGATCGACTTCCGAAGCTTCGCGCTAACGCCAACGTCAGCTCCCCGAGATCGCTAGCTAGCTCGGCCGGGTGTCTTATAGCTGCATTGCATTCTGGGATTTTGAGTTGGGCGTTTGCACCAGCGTCTCAAAAAACAAAACAAGACAGTAAATAAATCAAGTAGCTTTTTTTTTTTTCTCTGTATATCATATAGAAAAGACTCCTTCTCTTCTAGAGAGTCATGATTATATTTCTGTAATATCGCCCCACTCCGAGTTGGTGCTGGAACAGTGCTTGTCAGCCTCCCTCCCTCCGTGTGTGTGTGTGTGTGTGTGTGTGTGTGTGTGTGTGTGTGTGTGTGTGGAGACGTTCGTGCCACTCCTCAGGAACACCATCTGAAAAGGAAATTGCATGCTAGAGACCCGTCTCCATGGAGCGTCTCCGAGCCGAGAGCCGGCATTATTTCCTTAAGCACAGTTCAGCGCTTTTGACGACCGGCTCCTCATTGTTTTGTGAACTAATTGCAGTAATTGAAGTGGAACTGAAGTATCTTCTGACCTTAAAAAAAAAAAAAATCCCAGCAGATTGTTTCAAGCTCATCTCTACTCTAAACACACTAACCTCTGTTCAACCTCCACCCGCTGTAGATTTCGATTCGACTCAACGTGCAGTGCGTTACCCTTATACAGAACAGGTGTGTGTGGACACCGGGACAAACACACACACACACACACACACACGGACATGGACTTAGTGTTTGTGCGTGCCTTCTCTCCAGCTGGCCCTGACACGAGCCTCCTGTTGTTGCCCTGTACTTGTGTTTGACAGCCTGTGTTTGACAGTGCATGTGTACGCCAGGCACTCGTTATCTCTCTCATTCTCGCTCACTCATTCATACACGCATGCACACACACACACACACACACACACACACACACTGACACACACACACTGACACATCGAAACACACAACAGGTCGTGTTGGTGTGATTTCTGAAACAAATCATAACACGTTTTTCTTCTGAGTCAAGCAGGAGAAAATAATTGGACTTTTTGGTTTTGGGGCAATTTATATGTGTGTATATGTATGTATATATATATATATATATATATATATATATATATATATATATATATATATAAAATAAATCTTATCACATTATACCACAGTGCTGTTGAATTCTCCATTCTGACTAGTCAGAAGGTGTAGATTGAAACTTTACGGATTATTGTCTGTATTACACTTAAGGATAAAGTTATTGCGTTTCTTTAAACATTGTTGAATTGTGAGCTCGCGTATGCGGAAGAGGGCTGATAGCACTTTCCTCCATATCAGTTAGGGCTTGGAAAAGCGCAACGTGCTATGGCATTGAGATGCTTTACACCACAGGGAAATGTGTGTAGCCTACGAGTGTGTTGCATTCACCTTAGTAAACTGTGCACTTGTGTAAGTAGTAGGAGTGTAACGATTCAGTGTATCGTAACCGTAGCCCCTTGATTCGGCACGTCCGCGTGTCGAGCGATACATTCAACAGGCTGCGTAATAAAGGAGTCTGTTTATCATGAAATACTGTTTACGTAATAAACATTATATTAAGCCCCGCACTCCTGCCTCTGGAAAAGTATCTACTTCTTTATGTCGAATCTGGAGAGGCTACAAGGGTAACGCGCATCTCCTACGCATGCCGTTTTTCCACAACCAGTATGCTAACATGCTAGCTCGTGTGAAAACAGCAGTGGCTAGCTGGAACTGCACAATTCTCCCAGATCTTTGATGTTTGGGAGCAGTTTGGCTTTCCTGTAATGTATAACACTGACAGCCAGTGAACCCTGTGTTGAATCCTCGAAATGTGAGTGCAATACACCGGAGGTAACACCACAAACATGCCCCACTTCACCCTTCTGTGTCAGTGTCTAAAACTAGACTTAAACACGAAGCAGCACACACAGCAGACTCTCTCGGCTGCGCTCGGGCTTTGTGCACCGATTCAGTCCAGGCAAAGGAAGTCAGTGGGGCGAGCGAAAAGCTCATATTGTGGAGAATAAAGGATTCAGAAACACATCTAAGGCTGTGGAGAGCTGCGTGGTTCACGGCACAGCTAGCTGACAGCAGAATGGAAAAATCCCCGTGCTTAGCCGTGTGTAATCTTGTTGTCCAACATGATTTGATCACGTGATATCGAAGCCCCGAGCAAAATCGAAGCCTGCCCTCTCACCCGAGCTGAGGATTGGACCCGGGTCGCTGGCGTTGTGATTTTATAAGGCGCTTGTTTCAGTCAAATGAATTTCAGTACTACATTCATGTCTTCACATCGGCGCCAACGTCCTCGTGAGATTTCATAACGCAATTGTATCACGTTAATGCAGCGTGAATTGATTACATTAACTCTGCATAATTGAAACAAGTAAATAGAAACGTTTTTAATTAATTAAATAAGCAGTTAAATCGTGTTTTGATGAGAAACTTATTTTTTATGCAAACTATACGTAATATGTTCTCTTAAATCTGACCGACCACATATTCCTTTTTTTCCTTCCCCCCCCCAGTGTATTGCGACACTGCTGTATTGAATTTGAGTGTTGTGTGTCGTTACACCGCTAGTCAGGAGGCAATTTTTGTTCCTGTAGTCACATCTCTTTTCTTCTCTTATCCTCTGCACAAAGTTTTGCACTCTGCTGTGAGTGACACTGCCATCCTCTCCCCGTTCTTTCATTCCTGGACACGTCTCCTGGGTTTTTGACAGGAATCCTCCCGTTCTTGCATTTTCGCTTTGGCCTTGCATCACTCTCTCTCTCTCCCTCTCTCTCTCTCTCTCTCTCTCTCTCTCTCTCTCTCTCTCTCTCTCTCTCTCTCTGTCTCTCTTTCTCTGTGTGTGCTTTTTCTCTTTGTCAGCATGTCTTTCTGAGGGCGTGGGTGGCTATTGTGGTTCCGTTCTTGCTTTGACCCCTTTTAACGTCCTTAGATATCCTCGTTCCCTCTCAGCCTGCGCCAGTAATAACAGGGTGCAGCCCACACTGAACACATGCAGCCTGGAAGCACCGCAGACACCGTGGCCTGTGCGCTGGACGGCTCGCCGCGGCCTAGAATTATTCCCCTCTCACATGAACGTGGACGCCGACTCAGGTCACGAAAGGCCAGCGAACATGCCCTGACCCGCTCCAGACATGTATTCAACCAGAGCTCTCGGTGAAAGTGCCGTCCATGATGGGTTTGCAAATGAAAGAGTGGTACTGGATAAAAATCTACACTGCGGATTACACTGCATTACACAGTGTTTCATTTAGACGATGTTACGTTTGTTTAGATTGCAGTTGTATGTGCAGTCCATGCTTTTTTTTTTGCATAATACCTTCTGAGCAGGGACACAGGCAGGAAGTGAAATGTTAGGAACGGACAGGAAGTGCTACAGGAAGTGCCTCCCTCTGTACCATTCGAATAATGCCATGCAGGCTTTTGCGGATATTCATACAGGAAAAGGGAAAAGCGCCTTCCTTGAGATCACAATTCAAATGTCTGTGTGTATTCGTGTGCACTTTACAGTTTCTCAGTAACATGACAAGCTACGATGAAAGAGGGGGGAAAAAGACAAGATGGAGAGGAACCGACTGTTTGTAGCTGCTAGAGCGTAAGTGAGAACTTAATAAATGCAACTATAAACAGATAAGAAGTATGGAGTGGTTCCTTAATGGATGGGTGCGTTATGTGCGTCAGCACCTCATGTCCACGTGTGTATATATACCCTCAGTTAATAAAGAACAAAATACAATTGTTCTGTGTTCACTGTGTAAGGAATTTTTTTTAAAATACTATGTTGTGCGGTTAGACGAAAGTAATAATAATAATAATAATAATAATAATAACTCTTTCCACCCCAAAGCACATCTTCGTAACATCGAGAGAGCAAAAAGAGAATATGGTGAGGTTACAGCTGCTATAACGTAAGTGAGAAAAGGAGCTAACTTGTTCATGGATGGTCATTGTTAAATTTAACTATAAACAGATTTTAAAAAACAATAACAAAAAACACAGTGTATTCTTTAATAAATGATAAATGTTGTGGTAGAACTAAAACATTTCAGGGTTAAAAAAAAAAAATATTCAAACTATTCAACATCTATTTCAACTGACATAACTCCAGCCACATCACTGATTATTTTTCATTAATAGCACACCACCAAGTGTTTTATTCCTTATATAGTGAGATATAGGGAAGGAATAGAATTGCATGGAAGCTCAGTGTGGTTTGGATTTTATAAATAAAGACAATCAGTGCTGAGAGACTGTAGCTTCAGAGACACGTCTGCATCTGTGCCTCCACCTCTCTTCTTCCTGTCCTCCTTAGCTTTTGCTCTTTTTCCTCCAAACTGTTCACGAATCGCTCTATTTCGGTTATCCTGTGCTTATCTAACACCTCAGAAATTACACAATGGTTTCGTTTACGCGCTCTACACCGCCATGATGAAGCAGAGCCAGAACACGCACAGCTCCACTGAAGTCGCTGCTGAAAATGTATTTCATGCACAGCGTTGAATATGGGAATATTTTGTAACTGGAGGCGTAACGACAGTGTGAGCTCCGAGAGGTGTGTGTGTGTGTGTGTGTGTGTGTGTGTGTGTCGGTGGGTGGTTATGTCGCAGTGATGATATTGCCTTGCATAATGAGTCTCGAGTGTTTCTCCAGTGCGTCGTTTTTAAATCGCCTGCTGTTGTGTCGTCTTTTTCAAAGCGGCTCCATGTCTAATCTCTGTCTGAGTGTGCTGGCGTGTTACATGCGTTAATAATAATCATCGCTTTATGTCTCCCTAGACGCCCCTGTCAGTAAATCCGGACCGTCGTACTCGGGTGGCCCACGCATCCAGAGGCAGGAGCAGGTCATTCATCTGTCACCCAAGAAGAGCAGCCAGGTGAGTGGAGATGCTTGATGAACTGCTGGAAGCCTGCAGTGCTTATGGGTTTTTTGGAACAATAGGAGGATCCCTGCAGGCTGTCCATCAAACGAAGGGCGTCGTCAGGGTAATGAGGTGAAAGTGTTTATTTTACTGTCTGGACGAATGAAACTTCACCACGTCAGTGTGACTTCATGTGAGGGAGATGACACCACAATCACATCATGTACTTTAGAAATGTATTTATGTAAGCTAAATAAGGAATAAAACATGATGCTGTTATAGGGAATGAATCAACAATGTTGTATAACAGCTCTTTATAAAGTGTTTTATTCCTCTTGTACCACAGCAGTCCGTTTATAGTTACGTTTTATGAACAGATTATTTCCTAGAAACGAGTTAAGGTGATAGATTTGTTATATCGAGTCTCGGTTTCTCCTGTTATCGTCTCGGCACAACAGCAGAGTTGTGTCTCTTCTCTCATTTTTCTAATCAAGCCGATTTGTTCTCATGATGGTGTATTTATTTATTTATTTATTTATTTATTTATTATTTGTACCCCTTTTTTCTTGTCCCCGTGCAGTCCGAGGGCCCGTACTCCCACTCGAGCAGTAACACCCTCTCCAGTACAGCCTCCAGCGGCGCTCACAGCGATGACAAGTGGTACGATCTGGGAGGTGGAGGTCCGGGAGACGTCGCTGACTCCGAGCCCAACGGTCTGGGCGGAGGCGGATACCTGCAGGGCTCCTCAGCCGACAGCGGCATCGACGCCACCTCCTACGTGCCGCATCACGGCAGCGCCAGCTCATTGCTCGCTGTGGGCACCTCAGCACCTCGGGAGAGGGTCGCCTCACCATGGCATGGGCCGTCTGAGGGAGGTCGGCGTGTGCTGGAGCGGTCACCTCCAGCCGCAGAGTCGCCTGTCGCTCCTGCAGAGGCTCCGACCACACGCAGTCCTCCTACACACCTGCTAATGCGTGACAGCAGCTCGTACAGCCTCAGCGACATGGCCTCACACTCCAGGTGTTCAGTCATACAGTGTTTCTCAGTCTAGGCTGACGCGGCCTTCTTGAGGTTCAAAATGTTGAGAACGACAGCTTTAATTCTGTGCCCTTTTTTAAATTCCTCACAGCTCACGTCACTCTGGCAGCCCCGGAGTGCTCAGCTCCAGTCACAACTCTCCCCGAGACGAGTCTCCCTCCGCCACCTCGCCCTCTTCCTCCTCTCAGAGCTCCGTCTCTCCCGGACCCAAGAGCTTCTACCCTCGCCAGGGAGCCACCAGCAAGTATCTGATCGGATGGAGGAAGCCAGGGAGCACCATCAACTCTGTGGACTTCGGAGACACTCGAAAGTGAGCGCTGGTCTCATCGCGGAGACAGAAAGCACCCGCCTGCAGCGTCTTAATTTTAATCTGGCAGATTATGAGTTATAGTGCTGCAGCTTGAACTGTTTAAGAACACCTCTGCTATAATTTGCATGAAGCTAAATGTAACCCATCATTATAGCTTATGATGGTAAGAATTTGATCAGTCAAAATTAAAAAATTAAATAAATAAAATTCCTTACTTCTATTATTGTTCAGTGCTTGATCGCCCCCTTGTGGTCAGACAGGAGTATGACCATGCATCAGCGTGAAATGCTCGACATTTTAACATCGAAATGACATCAACTAGAGTTTATATTCTGTTTATAGCTTTACAGGTATCCATCCTAGTCATGAACTGAGGTCAAAATCTCTCACGATGTGCACAATGAGTGTTTTTAAAAAAAAAAAAAAAATTTTACCCTAACTGTAGTGGTTTCATCGTCCCCGCTATTTTAGCATCTACCATATAAGGTTCTGCTCATAATGTGTGTCTGGAAAAGTGTTTGATTTTATTTTGTGCCCAGGAGGCCACAGGGCGAGGGAGGAGCGGACAGTGGACCGTCTCAGACTCGGCCCTCTCTCAGAGACCTGCACTCTCCTCAGCCGCTGGGCAAATCCACTGTAGAGGAGGATCTGAAGAAACTCATCACCCTGGACAGCCCTCCTGCCATCCATCATGACGACAAGGTACACACACACACACACACACACAGGAGCTTACACTTTGTGGTTTCTTGAGCAAGAAATCTTTTATTCTATAGTGTATTTAACGACACACTCCACATCCTCCTCCTCCTTAAACTTAAACTAAACCTAAGGCTGAACCGATTTGAGATGTTTTGTATGATTTGTTCCGCGATTCTTCATGCGCGCGCCGTCGCTGCTGTGTCTCAGTCTCTGCAGCCGTCGTGCTCGGGTGCGAGCGGTACAGGCCGGCGCTCGCTGCAGCGCACCCTCTCCGATGAGAGTATTTATCGAGGCCAGCGCCTGCCGTCACTGGGAGATGCGGTGTTGGAGCAGGCGCTCGCCAGCGACGTGCTCTTCAGCTGCTCCACCCTGCCGCGCTCGCCCACCACCCGCGGGGCCCCCCTGCGGAGACCCTCCTACAAACTCGGCATCAAGATGCATGGTGAGTAGCTCGTGGGTACGGCTCCAGAAGCTACAGGTAACGTGCGTAAAAGGTGAAGTTCCATCGTTATTACGTCAAATCCTGACTCCGTACTGGCCCGAGAAAGAGAGCCCAAAAAAAATAACAGGAAATTGAAAGTTTTATGGATGAAGCTGAGGCAAAAAAATCGCCCTCTTATTTTCTAATATCGAGACTCTTCAAGCGGCCGTTATGTTCCTTATACCGTGGAGTCGCTTTGTTAATGTAGAACTTCCTTATAGCTCAAAAAGCCACTTTATTGAGGTCCATTTTCTCCTGTTCCTTCATATCATCAGGTACTGTAAAAGATAGATAGATAGATAGATAGATAGATAGATAGATGGGTGGATAGATGCATAGTTGGATTGATGGATGGATGGATAGGCAGATGGTGAGAGATGGATGGAGAGATTGATGGATCTAAAGACAGATGGAGAGATTGATGTATAGATGGGTGGATTGATGCATAGTTGGATGGATGGATGGGCACATGGTGAGAGATAGATAGATTGATGGATCTATAGACGGAGAGATGGATGGATAGATGGATATTTATATGGATGGATGGATGGACAGACAGATGGAGAGATCAATGAATAGGTGGATATTTAGATGGATTGATGGATGGATAGACAGATGGAGAGATTGATGGATAGATGGATATTTATATGGATGGATGGATGGACAGACAGATGGAGAGATCAATGAATAGGTGGATATTTAGATGGATTGATGGACGGATAGACAGATGGAGAGATTGATATTTAGATGGACGGATGGATGGACAGACAGACAGATGGAGAGATCAATGAATAGGTGGATATTTAGATGGATTGATGGACGGATAGACAGATGGAGAGATTGATGGATAATTGGATATTTAGATGGATTGATGGACGGATAGACAGATGGGGAGATTGATATTTAGATGGATGGATGGATGGACAGACAGATGGAGAGATCAATGAATATGTGGTTATTTAGATGGATTGATGGATAATTGGATGGATGGATGGATGGATGGACATTTAGATGGATGGATAAATGGATGGATAGATAGATAGAGTACTTTACTGACCCCTGAGGAAAATGGTTTTGTTGCAGCAGTACAATCCACAAGACGGACTGCATTACACACAAAGGAGCAACTGAGTGAATAAAAATAAAAATAAATAATATGATTATACAAGTATAATGATATAATACGGTTATGTAATGTGTGTATGATTGTTGCTATGGTTACATTTTGAAGGGGATTCGTTTTTATCCCACTCTCTCCTTCTTCTTCTCTTCTTTTCTTGCCTTTTTTTTTTTTGCACTGTAGTATATATATTTTTTTTTCCAGTCTTGCATTCGTTTTATATACACATATATATATTTGTTTTATTATTCATCAGTGTTCATTCATGCCATAGCTGCATATACCGTCAGGACTGATTATTTATTTATTTATATATATTTTTTAAACATTATTTAAATAACTTCTTAAGGTAAGATGATCAGATCTTCTGCGCATGTTCTCTTAATGTGGTACAGAATGTCTAGCTTGGCTGCTGAAGGCAGCACGTCCCGAACACGTGAGTTCAGTGTTCAGGTCCACGTTATCATCACGTACACGTATCACAGTCACACGACCCGATCAGGACACGTCCGGCACCAGGTCACAGTCCTAGTGTGTTATCAGTGTTAATAGCCAGACTCAGTCAGCTGACACGCACCGTGTGATGTTTTCTCATTGGCCGTGGGTCAGGTGACCTCTCCGCGTCTGACACCTCTCTAGCAGACCTGCACGAGCGCCAGAGGTTGCCATCTCCCGAGCTGGGCCTCATGCCCCTGCCTGACACGGACACCGACAGCGGCCTGGACTGGAGTCACCTGGTGGACGCCGCCAACGCCTTCGAGGGTGAGGGGAGACCCCCACGCAGTGAGCCACCTTTCCTCTTTCTCTCTCTCTCTCCGCCTCGTCTCGCTCACTGCCCTGCGCTCCAGTCTGCCCTCACAAGCACCACTGATTAGTGACCAAATGAAACTCACGTACACGCTGTCCTTTAAATCCAAAATCCAGTTAAGTACGTTATCATTTCATCTTCTGCTCCAACGTTAAACGAGTGGTCATGTAAATAAAAATAAATAGGGGGTTTTGCATTGTTTGTGAAAAGCAAACGCATCCTTGACGCACGCAAGCTTCCGATATCCCTCCATAATCTGGCCAAACCTGTGCCATGTATGTTTTTCAACTCACGGAATACAGTGCTGCATGTTTTTCCTATTTGCGAATAAAAAACAAAATCAAATTAAACTCATTTTCTAGAACAGTATATTTATTAAAAAAAATAAATAATACACCTGCATGTGTGTTATTTCATGGATATAAATATCAGTATATTCTAATAACAGACCTGAAGCCTTGAAGTGTTTTATTCCTCTTATACCACAGCAATTTGGCAGATTTTTTTATTTATTAGAGAATGAGTCATACTTTTCACATTTATCATCAGTGAAGCAAGTCGACTGCCTGTTCTCACTTGTGTTACAGCAGCTGTAAACAGTCCTTCACTCTTTTTTTTTTTTCTGTCTCGAAGTTACATTAATAAGACAAAAAAAAAGCACAGTTTATAGGAAAACTTAGTTACAGCTTTACCTCTAACTCTTACAAAGCACCGACACTGGAGACTCCTTCCATAAATGTTAAATGGAAGTTAAATACTATCCCCTTTACAGAAAACCTCACCATATCAACAAGCGCACACGTTCTTAAATCCGTTTATTTGGAGCATCTTCCGTACAAGTCCCTGCGAATGATCTGTTGCTATGGAAACGCTGCTGTATTATTGCATCAGATCAACCCAACCTGAACGAGCCTCAGCGACAATCAAACCACCAAATAATAATTTCAGGTTGAACGTTAATTGATGCTACAGACATTTTTGAAAGGAGGGCTGATATTACTGTGGTCAGAAGGGTTGGAGTGCACGGCTGTGTGTGTGAGGCACATGAGGTTTATAATCCTTACTGCTTTCCGTACAAC
>CM040993.1:17410798-17422100 GCA_022985145.1 Pangasius djambal
AAAAAAAAAAAAAAGAAAAGAAAAAAGGCCACAATTTCAGAAAGCCATTCCTGATGAACAGGGCTGTAACTCCATAACACTATCTTTACCTGTATACTTCTCCAAATATCCGTATATGTATTCGGATTTAAACCCGAAGTGGGTGTGGCCAAAACCAAAAGATTTTTTTTTTTTCCTTTTTTAAATGGATATATAGTTTTTTTATTATTAAATATGAACTTATGCCCATGGAAACACTAGAAAACACTGCAAAAAATACCCAGATATAGAAACGTCAGCAGTATCAGCATAGCGTGTCAATCCTGGCTCTGACGGTTCCTCAAGCTCAGCTACATCGCTCCAAAATTAGTCTCAACTAAACATGTACACGGGACTGTTTTTAGTCCCGCTCGAGCAGTTATTGTATTTGTTTGTACCTGACAACCATAATTTCTAGTATCATGATTTAAGCTAGATATGAATGAATGAATGAATGAATGAATGAATGAGTGAGCGCTGTTAATGCATCACACAGTGCTGCACGTTATGATCATGAACATGGCGTTTTTGTCCTGCAATCTTAAATTCTGAAATTAAAAACTTCCAAAAAAAAAGAGCTCCATTCAAGATACACACCTCTAATCTCAGTGAACGGTGCACGTCCTATTCGTATCAGTGTTTGTATCAGCGTAGAACACAATTATCTGCTCATTTCCCAATAATGTTTTCATATTCGTTGCATCACTACTAAAGAAACTAAAATTAAACATGAAGTAATTCACTACGTACCTTAAAATATGGCTGAATACAGTATACCTAAGGGTGATTTTACTAAGATATTGATTGGGCACTGCAAGTTTAAATCACAAATACTACTGTAAAATGGCAAGGTGAAAGTCTCTTCACTGTTATTTGCAGTGATTAGTGAGGTGTACTGTAATTAAGCGCTGAATTTGGTTCCCTTTCTTACCGGGGTACTAATAAGCCAAACAGGGATGTGGGGGCGGAGCTAGAAATAGTGCAGACCGCTGCTTGGTCACGTTACCAAGCAGCTCATTCTCATAACGTCTCTGGCTAGAACGGCTTTTCTCCCGGGCAGCGATCAGTCTTCAGCAGTGTGGTACCTGTAGGCCAGTTTTTATTCCTCTTCTTTTCTAATCTCTTTTTCTGACCATTTATTACTCAACGCCACTATTTTGTTATATCTGAAACATGTTTATTGTTTCCGATTTGTTTCGATTTATTCTCCCACTGTGATGTTTTCTTGTTGCTGATAGTTAGAGTACACTTACGATTCGTAACTTTGCTGTGATTTACATTCAATGCCGCATCTTCAAGCAATCCCAAATGGTTTCTTTATTCACTATATTTGCTCACTACATAGGGTGTACCATAATAGTGTTTCTTGAGATTTGAGATTCAGCCACTCCTTGTTGTATTTTAATGTCAAAAGTTTGAACTCAACATTATGATTACTTATCATAAAATGAAAGTATTGGCACCCTTGACCTCATTTGGGTCGCTCACCACCGTTATAACAAACTCGCTGCATCTTGTGCTCAGTGGTTCACTCTGCAAGGGGACAAGTGACAGAACATGACACACATTTAAATGCAAATTAAGCTCCATGTAAGTCATGTCAAAGAAAATCTCTTCACAAGTTAATTGTGACCATTACTTGTCCCTATACCACAACCTCCTTTTTTTTTAACGGCTATAGCGACAAAGGTGAGCAGAATGGCAATGCGATGCAGCACTGCTATTTTAGAGGCAAAACCCTGCTAGAATACTATTATTATTCTGTTCAGTGTTTGATGCACCTGTCCTGGTCCACAAAATAATCTTCTCAAGCCCTTTAGCGTTTCAATAAAGAAAACTCCCTAGGGCCTGACTCAGCTCTTAGATGTGTGTATAATGTTGAATGAAACAGTGAGCTGCAAACTTCTGTCTCTTCGCACACATGGGAAAGGACTCAGCACTCATAATAATCCGGAAAAAAACAACTCCTCTGGTTCCATCATCAATTATGAATAAGACACTGATCTTCCCAAGTGCTTGGGGTCTGGGGATATTACCTGGAGGTGGTGAATCTGCAATGAGCTCTTCCCTGCTGGATGCTGTAACTGCTTTAGAAAAGAAACAAAGATCTATGAAGAGCCTTGCGTTTGTGTTAGAGGTTGGGGTTTGTCTTGTTCTTTGCTACTCAATGAGTCGTCATCAGGACATTCCTATTTTTAGGCTGTTTTATTTATGCAGCTTGCATACCTCAAACCAAGCTTCAGTGAACAGCCGTACACAGGCTACAAATTACATGTCCAGATTCAACGCTTTTTAGGCTACACCGTTAACGACAAACGTTTATAAACTGGTGCATCAAATGTGCAAAATATTATTTTAGATTAGCATTATGTTACACTATTAAAGGATGTCGTGTGGACAAGATAGCACTCAGCTGAAATCCTTGATTCTGAAACTGAGAGCGCAGCACATCACAGAAACACCTTATAGCTTAATGATGGCAGGAGGAAGTCTACGGGAGGAGTTTCAGTACAGTGCCGGGAGGAGTTTCAGTACAGTGCCGGGAGGAGTTTCAGTACAGTACCAGAAGGAGTTTCAGTACAGTGCCGGCAGGAGTTTCAGTACAGTGCCGGCAGGAGTTTCAGTACAGTGCCGGGAGGAGTTTCAGTACAGTACAGTAATGTTTATTTTTGACGTTTTCGATCTCGACTCTGTCTCACTTTCATTTAGACTTGATGTTGACTTTACCTCTTCCCCCTAAAGACTCAGTCTTGAATCAATCTTGCCTAGTCTTGGTCTTGGACTTGACTCCAGCACCTATGCCTTTGAGAATTTCAATAAATTTATCCGGACTTCATGAGTAGTGAACAGATTAAAGACTCCACATCCCAGTGATTGACAAGCAGGAAGGTGGATAGGTGAACAGCCTAGACCTCTAGCAGTATCCTGATGCAATGGCTGACTTTCAGCCACAAACCCTCGTGCCAGTGTTGTATTTTTACTGCTCCTGAGAGCCGAGGTGCAGCTCAGGTACAGGCGATGGTGCTAAATTGAGCTGTCATTTCCTCTTAAGTGCTTGCACGCCACTCAGCAAGACCGGTGGTAATAAAACTGTGCATGGTGTACTGCCCTGAGTCCTCTTACCAAGCCGGAATATAATAACAGCACTTGTATCATTTTTTTTTTCTGATTGGAAAACAGCTCCTCCTGATCAAACTGTTTAACACCACACTCATATGCGGGCCGTTATCAGGAACAGGGAACATGCTTTTTATCCTTTCTTCAGTCGGCTATTTTTCATCTAAAAAAAAAAATATTTTCAAGTAATATCTTGACTACAGATAATATTTCTTGAGATTATGATAAAATAAATATATTATTTTGCTTATTTCAGGCGTTTATTTCTTGAAGCGGTGAAACTTTATCATCTTTATAACAAGTAAAAACATTCATAACATGTTGTAATGAGCTTCAATACATTTTTAAGAAAGAGGAAAAAGGTTTGGTATCACTTACTATGAAGGCCATATGTATAATGACTTATGAATACACACATGGGGCTTGGTGATATGACTTGTAATGCATCATGTTAACAATTCATAATGCATGATGAATAAATAACTACATTTCATAAATTGTGAAATATGAATGCATTATAACAGAACAGGAAAATGCTCGTTTAATATGTCTTTCTGAAGATTTGCCTTATAAACAAGACGTTAAACTTAATTTGGACCAAATAAGGATTTTAATTAGGCGTAGGGGTGAGAGATATGAAGAAAAAAATCATATCATGATACTTGAAGACATTTCTACAATATACATTATGCATCATGATAAATACGTTTGCTACAAAAATGTCTACAAAAAAATAAGATCAAACTAGTTGCATAAATTAAACATTCAGTATGTTTGTAATGATCTCTGAAAGTTGTATTGTGCATGATTTATCAAAATATCGACATTATATCATCACATCGCCCAGCTCTAATTATTTGCTAAATTAAGCTGCAAAAGAATAGACCAGTAACAAAGTTTTCAATTTCCAGCTTGAATCAGGATAAACTGGAGCAGAAATGGACGTTTTTGGTCAGCCAGTGCTCATTAGTGCTACTTATAAGACGCAGAAGTGTGGAGTCTGATTATTGGTGTAATAAAGGCTGGTGGAGATGGAGATGGAGGTGATGGGACCTCTGAGAGTTTTGGAATATCTGTAACACTGATGGTAAGCGTATTAGACACACTTTTAGCTGTAATGTAGGCATCGAGGTGAGCACTTTCTTGTAAAGCTCACCAAAGTGTGTGATTAATTGTAGTGATAAAAGTAACCGACCGTATTAATTGCTCTTTTTCCCAACTAGCCACCGGTGGGGCTGCTGGAGGTGAGAAGGAAAGATTTTTCTGGTTGGATTTTTCTGGTTGGAGTTCTCATCGGTTGAGTTCGCTCGCTGCTGCTGGGGCCCCATATGGACGGCCTGAAGAACTGTTTGGATTGCTGGGGATGGTACCACCTGGGGGCTGTGGAGATGGCTTGGGGATCACATATGGGGAGCTGTACTGTACTGTAATGGCTTGGGACTGCGATTGCTGTGGTGGCTTTGGGGCTCCGGTTGCCACGAGCAGCTTCGTACTCAGGACTCCATCAGTGGATAGTGGATAGATTTTAACCAACCGGACTTCTTGCGAAAATTGTGATGAATTTATTGTTTGCACATTGGCACTATTTGTCCTTATAGTACACAATAATATTGGGGAATTATTTATAATCGCACTATCCGTTGCACCCAGATGAGGACGGGTTCCCTTTTGAGCCTCTCAAGGTTTCTCCCTCATATTGTCTCAGAGAGTTTTTCGTCGCCACTGGCTCGCTCATTAGGGATACATTCACATATTTACAATATATTTTTTGTGAATCCATTTATTTCTGTAAATCTGCTTTGTGACAATGTCCATTGTTAAAAGCGCTATACAAATAAAATTGAATTGAATTGAATTTAGTGCCGGAAGTGTCATTTATTTCCCTGTACGGGATTCGCATCCATTTAAGAGCTGTGTTGCTGAGGCATGTTATCAAGCTTAGCCCTTCTGGTGTGCTTTATTTCAAATGCAGTATGAAGGGAATAAAACACTCCACGTTGAATGGGTGGAGTGATGAAGTGGAGTCACTGTTACCACCCTGAAGTGTTTTATTCCTCTTATACAACATTTTATTCTTCTTTTATTCCTCATATACCTCTATTTTTTTAAACTAAAGAACGATGTGTCGTGCTTTTTATCCATTTCTTATGGAAAGTCTATGAAACAAGTTCTCACTTGCGTTATAGCAGCTATAAACCAGCCTCTGTTCTTTACTCTCTTGTGAAGTTAAAAAGACAAAAAAAGCAGCTTGTCATGTTACCGAGAAAACGTAAACTCCTCTGTCTTGCATGTCGGAAATCTTCTTGACCGTTACAAAGCGCTGACACTGGAGACTCCTTCCGAAAGCTTCACCATATCAGTGATTACACATGCTTTTAATCTGTGTGTGTTGTACAAGTCCCTGTGAACGAGCTGTTACTATAGAAACGATAATGTATTAGAACAAGCGCGTTAATATTAATCTGTGATCTACAGCTGCGCTACTGTGAGAGCTGCTGATATTGAAAACTAATCAACACCTTCCGACCAATCACGATTGGGAGTTCGGCACCGGTAATGTTTTGCTTTGCTACTGTACTCTGTTCCTTATAATTTGCCATTTTGAAGATTCACTTGAAAGTACTTGTTTACGTATTTATGCTCTCTGTTGTCTAATTCCACTCTTATGAAGTGATGTTGGCTTTTTTTGTCACGCTCATCATTTCCTTCTGCTCATTGTCTTATTGTAAACACCGTAATCTCCACGGTCGCTACTCTGAACACATTTCCATGAAAACAAGAATCACAGCAGCAGCTCTCACCGGAGAGTACAGTACAGTAACAATGGCTTTTTTTTTTTTTTTTTTGCGAGGACGAAGCACGCTCTTTTGTGCTTTCCCAAATGGAACTTTCACACACCATTAATTTGAATTATCATGTACTCTCTAATAAGGAGTGAGAAAAAAAAAACGAGAGGGCTGTTCGACGAACGAGCGTTTTCCTACATGGAATACAGCAAGGAGAAAAAGAAGAGCCAATAAGGTGTATAGCTGCATTAATGCATTAAAAAAAAAAGCCGAAGCTCGAGGGAGGAGGAGAGGAGTGGAGCGGTGTGTGGATAATGGACAGTTGGTCTCGGGTTCTGTCTAAGCCCACTGCAGAACACATTCAGATTTATTCATATATTTCACAGCCGCCTGAGCATCTGTCATTCAACCTGTCGCACTTTATCCAGGCAATTCCCAACCAAACAAGTTGCTCGGAATAAAAGAGAAATGGAAATCGGATGCAATTTTTTGTCCCTTTCCAAAACTCGACATCTACCTGTGCATTATTTTAACTTTTACTGCACTCTTATAAAGCCTCTTACTGCCGGTGGACTATAGGGTTTCGGGAATTGACATTAACACCACATTGCATTGTGGGATTGATCCACCAAAAACTGTGTCTTTGGCATAGGCAAAGTTTAGCAGTCGACCAGTATGGGTTTTTCAGTGCTGATGTTTACTGAGTACGGAGGCTGATGGCTGATATGATGCCATCCCTTTCACACCCTCACAGATACCATAGAACAATACAGTAATTAAAAAAGAAATAAAAAATGCCTTACATCTAGTCAACCTTTGAACGTTGATTTCATATACACACTGAAGAACACTTGAAAGAGAAAGAGAAAAACTTATTGAATGAATTGAATGGTTATGGTCCACCATTATATTAGATTAAATTCAGTTAGTCTACATGGACTAAATAAACACATTGCAAGTTTTTGTCTACTAGGGAACAGAAACAATATTTAAGCATAACGTTAATAACCAACTTGGCTTTGGCAGCCTTTGCGATATGACTATTGTACGTGCAGAGCGTGTGATGTCGACGTTAACGTGGCAGCTGATATCGTTCAGCCCTAATCCATAGCGAGTCTGCAATATGTGTTATACGAGTACGTGATGCATCTGCAAAGCATTACGCTTTTGTCGCGTTTGTTAGCTATCTTAGTTTAGAATTATGTGTTTTTTTATGTTCTAAAAAACAAAAACTAAAAAATGATATAGAGGATAGAAGATAAACACTGCTTATCGAATACACAGTGGTTAATATAATGTATTTCATGTAATGTAATTAAAATTGATTAACTCTTTGAGAGCTAGGAATTGTTCATTGGGAAATCCCTGTGCATTTGAAGGAAATATGTGATTTCTGAAGCTTGAGCACCTTTATTAATCGGCCATGCTGATTAGCTAAATGCTAATTATCTTAAAATACTTCATCTGCATTATTAATTAGCCAGACTGATCAATCTGTCTACCACTAGCATGGTTATAGTTTTATAGGTTATAGTTTTATTGATTTTGTCTGAAATATTACTAGCTTTATTACTTGTAAAGTTTACTGACATTACTAAAATAAATCTGACTAGCATAGCAGTATGCAGTGCTGCTTAGCCAAAAATAAAACATTGTATGGTTTGTTTGATAGCCATCATGTATGATGACATTAGGAACATGCTAGGAATTGCAGCAGAGGTAGCAGTGTAACGTGTTTATAGAAGTAGTGGATTAAATACAGCCAAAGAGTTTAAGTGCAGCCGCTAACCGTAACCGTGGTGTGAAGAAACGAAGGTGGCTGTAGTGTGATTTAGGACAAGTCCAGAGGGAGGAGTGGTGAATTTTTGGGGGGAAATCACAGCCAGACACAAAACAGAAGAGAACCACTGGAGTGAGGAACTTGATTAATAAATAAAAAATAGACGGTGATAGAGGGCACTGCATTTTAATCAATATTTTGCAAAAGTCAGTGGTGCGGGAAAAGTCTGATGATACACCATGAGTAACCGTGACACTGTGTGAGTAACCAGAAAACCTGATGGAAACCATTAGAAATTTCACAACTGGATTGTCCTGGACCGCTCTGATGGACAGGGGGTGGATCAGAGTGTCACTGTTTGGTATCTCGTAGGTAATTAAATATGGCCATGCAGCAATTTTTGTAGAAAATGTGAGTGTCGTTTTGTCAGCACTCCATGTCTCCATGCTCCATCCTTTTTCCTCTAATGGGCTTTTAATTACACTAAATTACCCCAGCAGTCCTATACAACATGACTTGGAGCCAGTGATAGCTGGGACGGGGAGGGGGTCTAGACAGAGCTGAGTGGGTTATTATAGCTTTATGTACTCCAAATTTTTGAGAAGCGCATCACTCGGCGATGCCCGCTCCGTCCCCCCACGGCCTGCTGAATGGAGAGAACATTCACGCCTTTCTGTCAGACTGCTCACAAAAGGCCTTTCAGCGGTGGAACCATAAAACCCGGCCATCAAACACACTCTCTCCATCCATACGGGCTAATACATGCTCTATTCACAAAGCCCTGAATGCAGTTTAGCCAATCAGAAGTGTGGACCTAAAACATTCGGCTCATCACTTCCAGTCCTGTGTCGCAGTTACTGTATGTTGAAAGTGTTCACACTTTCTTGTATTTAGTCTCTCAGCATGTTTTGTATACAGCCAGTGATCCTAATGCTTTTCAGGGGAAAGTAGCTAATGCATGCTCAAAATGTCACTGGAAGTCACCAGCCGATGCAATAGACTAATTTGCATATTCGTTGAATTGTTATTAGAATATGCATTGCAAATTTTTTTATATGAAGGAGGAGGATTTTCTGAATAGAGAGAAAATAAAATAATACATAACTTATTTGGTGATTAGTGATTGGTTTTTGGGTACAGTGATGATCAGTGATTGGTTGTTGTGGAAAAATGGTGGTCAATGATTGGTTGTTGGGATCAGTGATTGGTTATTGGGAACCGTGGTGATCAGTGATTGGTCATTGGGATCAGTGGTGATCAGTGATTGATTATTGGGATCAGTGATTGGTTGTTGTGGAAAAATGGTGGCCAATGATTGGTTGTTGGGATCAGTGATTGGTCATTTGGAACAGTAGTGATCAGTGATTGGTTGTTGGGAACAATGGTGATTGGCTGAATCTAGTGCAGGACAGTTAAAAAAGTCCCTAGATTTGTGACTTGGCTCTTGTTTAAAAAATTATACGCAGTATACCTTGTGCTCATTGTCTTAAACTAAAACACTCTTTTACTTTTTATTTTAGCGCTTTGCTAACATTTGACAGGAGACTATAATTAAACACCCACATGGATTTCAGTCAACAGCAGAACAGGCAAAAATAATGATATAAACATTACACACATTTCACTCACACACCGTCCCTTTAACAAACTACATTCTCAGGAGAACCTTTTCTTAAGGAGTAGTATTTTTGGTGATATAGGTGCCAATAATTCTGGAGTTGCTTCACAGCTGTTTGCTCTTTGCTTTACCGCATTGCTGTCATTTAACAAGTGACATTTAACAGTTAAGGAAGCGTCCTCATGGATTATATCGGCATCACGGCAGCATGATAAAGGTTCTTGCCAGTGCGGTGGCTAATGGAGCTCTCCTCCTCCTCCTCCTCATCATCTTCTTCATCAGGCAGTCTGGCTGCTGGTCTTGGGAGGACGTCTTGCATTATTGAGCACTCATTTGTCTAATCGTGAACCAACATCCTGCTGCTGGAAAGCTAACAGGGACGTGGGACATTTTCCTTTTTTTCACACTGACCTACATTTGTGGGCTTTACTCCTCTACTGGGAATTATTTGTACACATGTAGAAAAATGTCTCTGCAGGTGTGTGTGTGTGTGTGTGTGTGTGTGTGTGTGTGTGTGTGTGTGTAAATCAGTAAAAGATATGTCAGAGAAATAAGACCGGGTTGCACCAACTAAGCTTCGACCTGAATTAATTCAAAAGTTGTTTCAAAATTTCAAAATATTTTTGAATATAATCAGGGTCTCATTTGTTTGTTTGTTTGTTTGTTTGTTCATCATAATCTATTTTTTCTTTCTTCGTTTGCATTTGTTTGTCATTAATTATTTGTTTATTCATGTCCTTATGTATTTATTCATTTATTTTTTTTTATGAATGAATATTAAAATTGTTTAAATGTAATCAGGATCTAATTTTTCTTTCTTTCTTTCTTTCTTTCTTTCTTTCTGTTTAGCTAATACTAATATGCTTTAATGTAATCAGGATTTCATTTATCGTTTTTATTATATAATCATTGTAATATATAATAATGAATGATATCATAGTCCAAGATATGTTTAAAATTAAGTGGTGCAACTAAATTAAAACAACAGTTCGATCCACAAATCCTTGAATAACTTTAAGTTTTTTATTATTAAAACAATTATTTAATCCCAATTGGTGATTCGCACCCATTATATAATCTCAAAATGATCTTTCAATATAGACAGACTCAGCAGCATTTAGTGATTATTACACAATTTATCTGCGATTCTAAACCCAGAAGTCAACATCGAAATCTTAACCACTTAAAGTCTCAGATTATTATTCAGCTAATCATCTGAAAACAGATTATTCAGTAAATACTTTGCACTATTCAGAAACTAACAGGAAGTGTGTATAGTTATGGGAATGAGAAATCTTTTGACTCATCGACATCTCCTGGGAATTAAAGGGGTTAAACCATTTATATTTTATTCTCTACTGAAGCAACATTGGGAGTTTATCCGGTTCAGAGTAATGGCGACTAACCGTAGTGGAAGTGTTACAAATACATTAGTGAGAGAGCTTTGAAGTGAGCCGGATTTTTATCTGAAACTTCCTTCATTATAAATGCAAGACGAGAGTGAAACGATGCAGATGTGCGCTCTCTGAATTATAGATATGAGGGTATTCGTCAATACCGATGCCAGTGTGGAAGTTGAATCCAATCCTTCTGTAGTATTTCAGAATCAGAAAGCACTTTATTGCCAAGTGTGCTCGCGCACACAAGGAATTTGTCTTGGTAAGTGAAGCTTCCAGGACATACACAAACATGACAGCTCTTCTTCTTCTTCTTCTTTCGGCTTTTCCCTTCAGGGGTCGCCACAGCGAATCATCACTCTCCACCTATCCCTATCTTCTGCATCTTCAACACTTGCACCCACTAGCTTCATATCCTCATTTATTACCTCCATATACCTCCTCTTTGGCTTCCTCTTCGCCTCCTGCCTGGCAGCTCCATGTCCAACATTCTCCTACCAATATACTCACTCTCCCTCCTCTGAACATGTCCAAACCATCTTAATCTGGCCTCCCTAACTTTGTCCCCCAAACGTCCAACATGAGC
>CM040993.1:17430872-17442090 GCA_022985145.1 Pangasius djambal
GTTACTAACATAATAAAATCTTTAAATGTGATAGATCGAATGAAATAATATATAATATTATTAATTTAGAATTAGCAAAAATTTAGGGTGGTCAAGTTTTTGGGTCTCAGAAAATTCATAATGTCCATTTGAGGTCATTTGCACAAAAAAACTAGGAGCCCCTGTTCTACATAGTAGCTCTGTATTAAAAGATGTAGGCTAGGGATCATCAACTGGACATGTGAGGTTCGAATGCAAAGCCTTTCAGTGGATTAAACCAAAGACTTATAAAATACTGAAGCAGAACTGATAAACATGTGGAAAAAATACACATAGTTCAGCTGTAAACATGAACCCACTTGGCCTCTGTAGCAGATTATCTGCTGTGGCCAATCACATGCATTTATGTAAATTTAACTGAACGCAACTCATTTGGAAAGGAAAGCATTTCCACAGACTTTCATAGAATTACTCTTTCTGATCTGATTAGTGAAGTGAAGACATGGCATAAAAAAAACTCTAATGACAACAGAGCGTTTAAGAGAAGTGTGCGTCTAAAAACAGACGTCTCATCTGTTCAGAGTCCTTGGCTGTAGTCAAAATCCAGCATAACTACTTCAGATTGTTTTATTTACAACCGTAAACGAATCACTAATGGTGTAACGTGCGGTGAGTTGAGGCAGGATGCAAGTGTATAAACTCAGCATGTTGTTTATTAGGCGCTTATTAACAGGAAACACAAGAAACCACAGCTCAGAAACGTACATTTACAACGACTAGAAATCACAATGAAACCAAGGAACAGGAGGCTATAAATAAACAAACTAATCAGGAAGTAAACAGGCAAAAGGTGGGCACAATTAAGACACAATAGTGAGACAAACCAATGACAAGACAGGGGCGGAGACAAGGATGGAATAAAAACAAAGAACACGTGGCTATATTAACAAAACGTGACATGACAATACGTGAAATCATGCCCAGAACCATGCCGCGTGTACTAAGAGGGCAAATTTGTGACACATGGTTAAACATTAAAAGATAACGGTTAACTTTTAATTCAGTTATTCACGTTCGTCGCCTATCTAGATATATATAAGGAGGAATTTTTTTTTGAACTTTCATCAATTTTATTTCAAAATTTTCTCTAATGAAGATTGAAAATAAAATATATCAGGGTAACTGATTGTACCTGGTTTTAATCCACATTAAAAAACCTAATCATACAATTAAAATACCTTTTTTTTATATTTTTATATATATGTTTTTTTTTTTTAATTACAGACTAACTGGAATCAGCTGATGTTAAAAAATGTTGTACTTAATCTTTTTAAGTACTGTAATTGTACTGTAATTTTTTTTTACAGATTTTTTCTTCTTTTCAGTGATAAATATTTATATAGAATGTTTTTAATATAATCAATTAATACCAAATTATTTTTGTAGGCGTTCATTAATAATTGTATGAACTGTTTTTTTTTTTTTTTTTTTTAAATGCAACACTGCTGTATTGCTGGCAGTTTCTGAGCGATATCACGATGCATATCATGTATTGTAGAAATGCATTCGAGAATTGTGATATGATTATTTTTGTCATATCGCCCGGCCCCTAGTTCTGGGTCAGAGATCTCTACTGAGTCTACGTTGAGAAATGAGATGCCTGATGACCTTGTAGTCCTCTGAGGCATGGGCAAAATGATGACCACACCATTCTACCGCAACGTGCTCGTATTTCATTTCATATGATCTCATCAAAATAAATAATGATAATTTTAAAAAAAACAAAAACAAAAACAAGCTGCAATTGCACATGTTCACAGCATGACAGTGTAGGAGTGATGATTGCATGCTGAGAGCTTTAAATATATGCTGATATGACAGACAATGGTGTGCTACAATAGCTCTGCAGGAGGAGATATTTTTAATGCTGCTTGACTTAGTAAGCGTACAAGCGGTCAAGCCTGCGTCATGGAAATCGTGAGCTGAGTGCCGGAGCTCTGAGTGCTACTCTAAACAAGACAAATATGAGGCGGGATAATGGCGGGATTTTTCTCCATTGTCTGATACGTAGTAGAGAAAAACCAGAGGTCGTGTAAATATCGACTTTCTCTTACCGTTATGCCAGGCTCCTGACAGGAAATCTATCCGCACCCCGAGATAAAAATGCAAAGAAGTCAGAGTTGCTGAGATCATATTGATCTGTGTGTCATAAGAAAAAAAAAAAAACATTACAGTTGGCTAGTTGACTTTTTCTAAATCGGTTTTGTAGCTGAGTTTCCGATGCAAAACAGATCCTTCGAACACTCAGACACAGCTTATTTCGGTCTCTTATGTAAAGTAAACCCTTAGAAAGAGACATTTAACTAGAGGGATTGTGTGCAGATGGATAATGGCATCGTAATATTATAGTAACAAGTCGTACATATTCATAAGTAAGAAATAACACACTTTGTGTCATGCTGTTATAGAACAATAATCAACAATGTGATGGTGTCATCAAGTGGAGTTACTGTTACCATCCCCAAATTGATGATTTGCCTAGAACAGCATGTTCTAAAGTCTTTTCATTCCTTTTTTTGCCAACAAGTACAATTTTTTATTTATTAAAGATCAACATGCCATACTTTTTATCCATTTATAATTACATTTAATGATGTGCAAAGCAATCAAGCAAGTTCACTTGTGTTTTAACAGCTCACCCTCACCCTCTTTTTTCTCTTTCTTGAAATTCAATGTTCCATGTAGAACGCTACTATAAAGTCGCTTTCCCTATCAGAAATGGTTCCATATAGAAGGTCAAGAACCACTTCAAGAACCTTTTTTTAAAAAAAAAAAAAAAAAAAAAAAAACTCCTGACAGGTTAACACAAAAAGTTTGTCCCACACACTTTCTCAGTTGTTTAAGCGTTCATTGGATAATTAAAAGTTAATAAAAGTTCTTACCAAAAAAAGGTTCTACTTTGAACTATTTCTTTGTAGAACCCAACAACAGAAAGGATTCCAAGCACAACCACTTCACCTTTAATTAACACCAGACAGGTTCTAGATATTAGGGAGAGCGTAACGTATATATTATATAAATATTCTCTAAGGGTTCAGTGAATAACTAAGGTTTCTTAGTTACCAATAAAGGGTTCTATTTGGAAACATTTCTATGTTTATATTTTACATTTCATATTTCATTTCATATAATCTTATCGAAATAAATAATGATAATTAAAAAAAACAAAAACAAGCTGCAATTGGGAGAGGCTCCAGGCTCCCTGCGACCCTGAGTAGGATAAGCAGTACAGTAAATGGATGGATGGATAACAAAGGGTTCTTAAGTTCCAGTAAAGTTTCTACTTGTAGAACACATTTAGGAGGCTAATAACCTTTAATCATCCAGTGAACCCTTAAAGAACCCTTTTCCCAGTGTGTACCATCTAGCAAGCTAGATACATTTCAAACATCTCACAGGTTCTAAATATCAAGAATAAAATAATGACCAATAATCTGGACCGCACACTTACCCAATTAATACGTTCACTTAGAAAATACTTAGAAGGGTTCTTCATGGGTTAGGGGTTCTTAGCTTGCAGAAAATGGGTTTTCATTAGAAACTTTTCTGCGTAGAACACATCTAACAGGCTCTAGATATTCAGAAGAAACTATATTACATATACATATTGTTTAAGGGTTTATCGGATAATTAAGGGTTATATAATTTCCGTGTCTTTGACAGTGATAATAAATCTTGAACCTTAGCTTCCAAAAAAAGTGTTCTCATTGGTACTCTTTCTGATAGAAAACAGATATAGGGTTCTCCATAGATATTATTATAAGAGAGTATATTTTTAACCGCTCAACTCCTCGACTGAACGCTTCCTCCCGCTACCTGCATCACCTTCCTGCCTCGTGTCTCTCATTATTATTCATTCCCTTCTCCTCACGCATCTCCGTCTCGTCCTGTAGGACATCAGACGCCGGTCGTAGCTCTGTTCTGCAGCTCTGTTATGGCCTGTCACCCTTTATAACTCCACCGCGCTGATGAGAAATTCCTCTTCAGAGACTCAGCCCCACGTTTAAATTCAGTTTTTTAATGAGGGGAACATCGTCCTCTGAGATGCCTTTAACCTGACCTGACCTCAAAGCGCCGCTGCATCTGTTCTCACCGCTCTGTTGTTTTCACATTCTCTCTGTGTGGAGGTTACTATCAGCACACCTCTCATCCTCCTCCACGAAGAAGCAATGTACAGTAATAGAAACGGCTGTAAGGGAACATTAGCGTTTCGGTATATACGGATGTGACACAGAGCTGGAAGAAATAACAATAATTGCGTGAGTATCCAATGGAAAAGAAACGAAAATATTAAAAATGTAAAATACGTCCGTATAGTGTGACATAAAGGCAGTATTTCGAATCAAATAATAATAAGTAATAAGCAAGGAATAAAACACTCAGTGTTGTCTGTTATAGGGAAATAATCAACCTCAGGGTGGTGTGATAAAGTTTCGTTACTCTCACCACACCAACATGGATTATTTTTCTATAACAGCATATCCTGGAGTCTTTTATTCCTCTTACACCTCAGCAATTTGCCGATGATTACAAATTTTCAGTGATCAAACAATGATGTGGCAAACTTTTTTATCCATTTACAGTTACATCTAAGGTTGTGTGACGTCTGCAAAACAAGTGCATTATTGTTACTATAGTAACACCATAACACTTTTGCGGTGGAGGCTTGACATAAACAGATTAAAAATGGGTAATCTTTGATATGGTGAAGTTTTCTACTTTTAAGGAGATGTTTATCTAACATTTATGGAAGGAGTCTCCAGTGTCAGCGCTTTGTAACAGTCAGAGGTAAAGCTGTAAGCTTTCTGATGTCTACAGGACAGAGGCGTTTACTCTTCTTTGCGGTTTTTCAGTAACATGACAAGCTGCAGGTTTTTGTCTTATTAACTTCAAGCTGCTGTAACGTAAGTGAGAACAGGAACAAACTTGTTTTGAAGACGTTCCACAACATTAAATGTAGCTATAAATGGGTAAAAAGTATGATTTAATATTGTTTAATAAATGTACAAAATGTACCAGTAAATGAAGACAATTTTAAGCTTGAAATTAATCTAGATATAGGCTTGATCGTTATCATATCATGAGAAACCATCCCAGATGAATTTTACCAGATTCTTTTATGTGATGAGATGTTTTTGCAGTGTAGAGCTTAAAAACGAAAAAGAGAAAAGAAAAGCTCAGAGTGCAACTTAACACCTGATATTAATGACATGAGGACTCATTAAGGCCACAGAGCTCACTGTAAGATGCATTCATCTTATGTTAGACAAAATGTTAGACAGTATTGTGTGTGTGTGTGTGTGTGTGTGTGTGGGGTGATATTTTTGTCTGCATGGGTGTGAGTGCTTTTCTCTCAGCCTCCTGGATGAGAAGACCATTGAGCTCAGTGCTCTCTTTAGTTTATCCACACTCCTCCACTTTCCCTGTTCTCCTTTCATTCTGACAGCATTTCCTCCTCCTCCTCCTCCGTCTCTCTCTCTACCTGCTGGAGTAGTTATTAAGCCTGACTTTATTTCCTCCGCCTGGCCAAATCAACTCAGACGTTCCACAAGAAAACGAGCCAAAATTATAAAAAAAGACAGGGTTATTGAGTGTTTCCCAAGAGCCAGTGGTCACTCCTGATATCCGTCAGTTTATCTAGGAATATACTGCATGTACAGCCTTTTATACTTAGACAAATAAGTTTAAATAACAATAATAATAATTTAAATAAGAATTTACTTCACCGAGATCCCTTTTAGTCAATCGAATATGATCGTAGTATCGCTTACACAAACTATTTCCTGCTACGGTATGACAGTTTTACCACAGTGCTGTTGAATTCTCCGCTCAGAAGGTGTTGATTCATTTTCTATAACAGCAGCTCTGACAGTAGTTCCGTCCTTAACACAGACGACAGGTTTACATTAATGCGCTCGTTCTAATACGTTATCCTTTCTGTACTAACAGCTCATTCACCTGACTTGTATACGCTACATAATCTAAAACTAATAATAAACAGATTTGTTATTAAACAAAGAGAAACGCGTAATCAGAGATACGGTGAAACTTTCTGTTAGGAAACATTTATGTAACATTTAAGGAAGGAGTCTCCAGTGTCAGCACTTTGTAACAGCCGGGAAGTTTTCCGCTACAGGAAAGGAGTTTGCGCTTTGCGGTTTCTTTATAACATGATGAGTTGCTTTCTTTCTTTTTTTTTTTTCCATAAGTGATAACAGGAACTAGCTTGTTTCATGGACATTCCAGAACATTAAGTGTAGCTATGAATGGATAAAAAGTACGACGTTTTGTTCATTAATAAACGAAAGTTTTCCTGTAACAGCACAGTCGAAATTTGAAATACAGCTTCCCTCCAGCCAAATTAGAAAAGCATAAAGTCTTACATTTATTTAACAGTATGAAAGTAACAATAAAAGAAAGATTCACAAAAGAAAAAGAAAAGATAAACTGCATTTCTTTTGACCAAAAGTTTCAAATCATGTTTTTGTTTTATGTTTGTGATTTATTTTTTTTTTTTTAAATCACTGTGCACAACCTTTTTCAGGTTGGAAATTTGCAATCAGATCTGGTTGTGTTTCATTTCAATACCGCCCAGTTTATAAGCAGGGCAAAGAATTTTTTATTATTATTTTTTTTTAAATCATGGTATTTGACTTAAGTTACGCTGTAATTTAGTCTAATTAATAGACTCTTTGTAATCTATATCCAATTAGACTTGATAAAAGGTATAAATCTGTGAAGATACTTTAATTAAAAGCATGTTTTAAAGCTCAATTTTAAGGTGATTATCCTCACAGCCATCGGGAAGCGTTTTTTTTTTTACTCTCTTTCCATGGCTTGGCCATTTTTCAGCTGAATAAATGTCAGACAAAATGGCGGAACCGCTATTAAAAGGACTGCAGGGACCGTATTTAGTTCATTTGTAAGAAAGCAGATGGAGGAAGGTGATAAATCTGGGCAAATATATCTGTCACGCACAATTGTGGCAATCCGTTTCCAAAGCATGCCGCTTCCCTCGTCCATGTGAAATGAGCATGGCCGGAGGTTTGATTACCCAGCACTCCTTTAGAGGAAATGCATATCAATAATGCATCCTCCTTTTCTAATTTTCCTGTAGCCTTCAGCACTCTACCCCATCTGGCCTCCGCTTTTTATTTTTCCATCTCATGGTGCAGAAGCTGAAGCTGAGCTCTTAGATCGCCAGGATGCCCACCGAGCCCACCGGAGCCAGCGCTGTAATGAGGAACTTCATTAGCTGATGCCTAGGGAGCACGGCGAACTCCTTCCTCCGGAGCGACTGTGTGTGCTGTAGTGGATAGCAGTACCTCGGTGCTTTGAGATACAGGAGGCTCACAGGGAGCAGGAAGTGAGTTAATTGGACCGCTGAGGAAACAGATTAGCATCTTTGACTCAGATTCTAGAGTCCAAATATGCCCTTTGACCCCTGAATATGCAGACTTTCAGTATAAACAGCTTGACCATTACAGTATGCGTCATGCATAGTGATAAGTTTGGTATGGATCAATTACCAGTGTGGAACCTTACTGGGAATTCGTCAGTTCGTCTTCAGGGATCATTACGGCATGATCTAATGTCAGTCAATCTGCCTATTTTAATAACGCTGCCATTAAATACATTTATAACAGTTCCACTGAAAACGATTCAGATAAGACGTTTAGGGAAAGTGATATTTTTATGAGCTTCTTTTTCTCCTTCTGCGCTTCATCAGATGCTAGCTAGATATCCCTGAGAGACATTTACATTGATTTGTTTTTAAAGTATTAAAAATTTGGCTAGACCTGTACACCAACAGGTCCATTTTTCACACTCTTACTTTAAAATATGGAAATATGGATGTGTAAATACGGATGTGTATTTTGCATGTGGATTATCTGTGTATTTTAAGTGCGGGTGTATTTGTAGATTAGTTTTGTAGTGTTTTAGCTTGGTTGCATTTTATTTATTTTTAACAGTATTTTTAAGCTATTTTGCACTATTTGCACAAAGTGAAGGGACGTGTGACGTTTGTCTGATGGTTGGGCGGAGTAATTGTAATGATGATTTTATGAACATCATTATTGCGCAATTACTCCACAAAACAGTGTTATTTGATATGTATATAATCAGCTGTGTGTGTATGTGTGTGTGTGGGTGTGTGTGTTACTGTAGCCACCCATGAATAAGCATTTAAAAATGTTGTAAAATATTTCATGGGGTTCAAACCTGAAATCCACCTCCTCTGACCAAAGAAACTTTCTGCCCGAACTTAAGGAGATTTTTAGAAAGATTTTTTAAAGGACTACACGTCCACCTATGGGGCTGCAGTAAATGAGGGATAGTGTGCAGCGTCTAAACAACGCAATCCATTAAAGGCTCTTGTTCCAAACCCACGCTAAGTATATTCTTGGTATAAAAAGAGCCTCTTGGGGATTCTCAATTGGAGTTAATAAGTGTGAGTGCCATTCCATGTAGGTGAAATCTCAGCATGCCACCTACTGCCTTCCCTCCCACAGAGCCGTGAAGGGTTAGGGTGCTCGAGCCGTCTGAGCATCTTTAGTCTCATTTGAAACACAATCCATTGAATTGCTCTGAACTCCCTCTGAGTGGGATGCAGACGGCTCTTGTTAGCTTTTGTATCTGCTCTCGTGTCTGACAGAAGCTTATCAATGAGAATGAGAGATCAGGCGCTGACGATTTGAACGCCAGCCAAGCCGAACCCCGAGCAGGAGGAGGAAACTGTTTCCACTAACAGATGTTCTCCATGCAGACATAAACTGAGAAGTGACGTGCTTTTGAGGGGTAGAAATATTTCTGAGTAGGCGACGCTTTATGATTTCGCTCTCAAAAAATGCCTTTATGAAATGTCCTGTCAAGTTATTAGCAAGGGAACAATTATATACATTTATGAGTATCATTTCAAAGAAAAATATGTTCAGGAATTCAGTCTGGTTAGCTTATTAGCTAGCTAGCTAGGGAAATTATGAATGTGTATATGTCTCATGGTAGCTAGTCCACTCAGAAATCCTGTCAGGTTAGCTGTTGCTAGCTAAATATGAATGTATAAATTCTCACAGAAGTGCTGTCAGGTTAATTCCTATTAGCTCGTAGTGTAGCATTAGCAAGCAAGATCTTTGTGAATATAACCCACAGAAATCCTGTCAGGTTAGCACATGTTAGCTCTCTAGCTAGCGCTAGCAATGATTATAATGAATTAATAAAGAAGTTTTGTCAGGCTCGAGTTAGCTGTAGAATCTGTTTATCCCAATTTATAAATAAAATCCTATCGGGTTAGCTCATATTCGCTAGTAAGGTGATTAGGTTTAGCAGTAAAGATTATGAACATTATATATAAAATTTTAAAAACCCTAAGAAATCCTGTTATTTCAGGTTAGCAGATTAGCTGTAGCAGTTATGAATGAATTTTAAAGGGTAGCTATGAATATTTACAATATGCCTCAAAAATCCTCTCAGAACTAGTGTCTTGCTAGTTTGTGTTAGCTAGTGGACTAGCTTTGGCAGTGAAAAGTCATGAATATTAAAAAACAAAAAAGAAAAGAGAAAAAAAAAGTCTCAGAATTTCTGTCAGGTTAGCTCATTAGCTATCTACCTAGCAGTTAGCAGTTAACAGTGTTATCAGTTAAGATCATAAAAATCCCATCTCATCTTATGAGGCTAGCATTAGTGGTCTAATTGCTAACATTAGTTCCTCTCAGAAGTCCTGATTTGCTAGTTTTTGTTAGCAATATAAAGTTTTCTGCACTTGTTTCTCACTCTTTTAGTCGGATCTAGACCGTCGTCTGTGTATTCGCTCTTGAAATGAGGGCTTTAGCGTTGAGGATACATCGAGATAAATTCAATTCCAGCCCACCATGAGCTTTTCCTCGGAGCCGTACTTTCTCCCCGCCGCTCCTGCAAGACGTATTTCATCTCCATCGCCTCTATTCATTTAGCTAATACATCCTCGAAGCCTTGATATTGGCCTCTGTGCATATATGAGATACAAAACTTTGTAATGGATGAAGTCATTAAGAAATATGAAGCAAAGCAAATGAGAAAGTTTTCATTTCGCCTTATAGAGAAATAATTATAATTAAAAATAATCTTGTTGGAACTGACACTTTATTTATTACTTAAAAAATAAAGATAAAATTACTATTTTTTTTCCCTTAACATATCAACTTGCGTCTCTAATAGTTACATGTTTTATCTTATATCTCGACTATCTTTTTTTTATCTAATATCTTTTTAAAACAGGTTGCACTGGACAGTATGTGTGAGAATCCACTCAAGAAGGCACTTTAAGACTTTAATACAAAAAGAAGAAGAAGAAGAAGTGTTAAAAAAGCTTTCTGCCAGCAGCTTCGAAACTTTTCACTCACCCTCCATCTGTTAGCATTAGCGCCTGGCTCCAAAAATAAAATAATCTTTAATTAACGTAGCTTCACACCCTCCCACACATTTCTTCCTTGTCTTCGTGAGGCCATTTGCATGAAGCTGCATGCTGTGCATTGTATTTTCTCAGCACAGGAGAAGAAAACTGGCGTTTCTTTGGGCAAGCGTTCACACGTTGTTTGTGTACGTTATCCAGGGATGAGGTGTTGGGAAAACGAGTATGATTAAAAACAAGGGGGAAAAAACTGAGCTCAGCTGAGAATGTCTCTTTTTTCAGGATTTTAATAAAACTCACTATCAGATTACATTCGTATCGATATACACAGCCCACCTGTAGCATATTTGATGTATTATATTATATTATATTATATTATATTATATTATATTATATTATATGGTCAATGTATTTCCAGACACAACATAATATACAGTATATGAAATGTGGGAAACTAGTTGCTTTTTCAGCACATGAAAAGCACCAATAATTAATATATTGTAAAACACAATTCCAAAATGTTATGAATATAATATTATTGTATGAATTGTAATATGAAATGTTTACTTTTCTGTTTATGGAAAAAGGTAAAAAAAATATACACTATATTACCAAAAGTATTCGGTCACCCATCCAAATGATCAGAATCAGGTGTCCTAATCACTTGGCCTGGCCACAGGTGTATAAAATCAAGCACTTAGGCATGCAGACTGTTTTTACAAACATTTGTGAAAGAATGGGCCGCTCTCAGGAGCTCAGTGAATTCCAGCGTGGAACTGTCATAGGATGCCA
>CM040993.1:17450239-17462191 GCA_022985145.1 Pangasius djambal
CATCTTTGGGCAATCCTCCAGGAGGCTTGGAGTAATATATCAAGTCAATGTTTGAATAAACTGACTGCTCGGATGCCTAGTGTTGTCCCTTATTATCAATGCAAAATGGTCACTAACTAAAGAGGATTTATGCTGATATTGCCCAAAAACCCTATTTTGTTCAGGCGTTTCCAAACTTTTGGAGGGCAGTGTATATTCACTTGTTCACTCTACCCAAAATGCAGTTGTTTTATGCAGTGGATTCATTTTACCAACACAATTTCAGATATGAATCTGACTGATCTTTTTCTCCATTTAATAAACTCTGTATCCACCAGCAGCCAAAATTTAACACAAAAGTTCACTTTAGGAATGCCAAAAATGTATTAAAACATACTGCCTGTTTCAAAGAGCTTTGGGTAAAGAATAATTAATATAAAATTACAGCATGTGTCTTGTTCTCGGGTTAAACCAGAGACTTTCTCAGTACTTCTGTATAAAGCTGATTCAGGGGCGGAGCCATGTCTGAGCTCAATTAGTGATGTCACTAAACGAACCAGTCACTTCCAAGCTTTAAGGTTTAAGACGATAAGATGTGATACATTCAGCCACTAAATGGTTTTGGTCTTTATGGTAACAACATTTTAATGCTAATTTTCAAATGTGAGTTAGTTTACTTTCAAATGTGAGTTAGTTACCTGTCTAGACAAACTAGCTAACGTTGGTGATATTAGGATAGTCGGGACAGCAGAAGAACATGGGGACTTGTCCTATTTTCCTAATTTGCATAGGAAAACAGTTTATTATTCATCATATTATTTTTTCAATCATATTATTTTTTGTTTAAATGACGTCAAGCAATTTGTTGTGTTTCTGACTCATGTTGCACTTTCGTTTGAAATAAAAGAACAAAACAGGACTGATTATCATTTCATATGTCATATTGTTTTATATTATCCTCAATTTCCTTGCTCGATTTTTTTTTATTATCCGCCTACTCTCTGCGTCAGATGGAAAAAATGCTGGTCATGCTGGCGTATGATTGGGTGGGTGAACTCGTTTATCAGAGACCGGCTGTGGAAAATCAGCAGCATCGATCAGGGCTGGGGGCTCCCGCAGGACCGCGCCTGATGATCCACAGGATGCCTTCTGACCGTCACACGCTCTCCGCGTGCAGTTATCTATAGCAACACTACCGCCTCCTGCAGTGATATGCCTGCTCATGCTGTCCTAGATTCAGTCCACTAAAAAAAGACTTTCCCTGATGCTTCTCCACAGCGACGTGCTTTCTTTCATTTTTGCAAAAGTCAATCAGCAAGCGTGCTTATTGTCAGCCCACGTCCCTTTGCACTGCCTTGAAATGACCTTGCTGCTTAACCCCGGTTGAAGTAGAGCCAGAAAGCTCTCGTGTCGTTCTTTCTTCCTTTCAGTAAGTGGCAGTTGCAGGCCTTTGTGAAGTGTTGTAATCAAGTTTGCGAGGGTGGGTTTGATTGAGAAGGAGCTCTTTTGGGTGGATTTGACGTCTAACCACCCACATCTGCCGCTGTCTGCTCTTTAAAACCCTCTGAGACGGAGAGAAAGGGAGAGGACTCATCTCACTCTCATCAGTACAATGCTCAATTTTACACCTTTGATTGGTGTAGCTTTTGGAGATGTCTTATATAAAGCACAGTCTGCTCAGTGACTTTGATGGAGGGCATTGTTGATTTACAACAAGGATTAAAGCAAATCCTTTGAACGACTGGGAAAACTACGTCCTGATGACATGTACCAAATGCAGAAATACAATTTGGAAGGACTATAGCTGTTTTTTTCTAGTCTAGCTCAATATTTTTGCAATGTAGCAAGTCAGCAAGTCTTCCCAAATCAGTACATGATTCCTGTTTGCACCAGGATGCAGTAATACTTAAATAATATATCAAGGTTATATCAATATTTACTGCATTACATAACAATAACAAATCATAAAAATTAATGTAAATTAAAAGTAATAATCAACCAAATAAGCAGTTAAGTGGATGGAGTGAGGAATTAACACTGAAACTGTACTGAACATCATAATTCAGACATCAGACGTAATTACGGATATAAGCACTACTTGTGTGCGATTCTGACCTTGAACTTAAGTTTTTTCTTAGGAACTTGACTTTTCACCCTGCTTAAGCTTCGTACTTTTCATCACTGTACTTCCATTTCATCATGCAAAATAATAAGATGTGCTGGATCAAGTGCTATTTTATAAGCTGCCGGATAACGATTGTGGAAGCCATTTTGTTAAATTAGACCAAATCTGCAGCGATAGACTGAAGTCCTATTATATTGTCATCTTTTCAATTATGTATCATTGTCTTTTTCATGGTTCATTTTTAAATTGTATCTTGTTTTTTATGTTACATCATGTTATAGTGAATTGTGAAGTGACATGTAGCCAAGTGTGGTGACCCATACTCGGAATTTGTGCTCTGCATTTAACCCATCCAAGTCTACACACACAGTAGTGAACACAGACGCCGAACACCGAGTGGGCAGCCTTTTTTTGCTGCAGCGCCCGGGGAGCAGTTGGGGGATCAGTGCCTTGCTCAAGGGTCTCACCTCAGTCGTGGTATTGAGGGTGGAAGAGAGCGCTGGTCATTCACTCCCTCCACCTACAATCCCTGCTGGACCTGAGACTCGAACCCACGACCTTCAGGTTCACCTTCGGGTTACAAGTCCGACTCTCAAACCATTAGGCCACGACTGTGTTTAAATGTGGTGGTCTAGACGCAGTTTGGTAAACCCCATCTCTGAAGTTTTTACTCAGCAAAAGTCTGGCAACCTCAGAGGCGTGAACTACACACAGGTGGTATTAATAATCTGAATGCGGCACTCAGCAAATTACTTAAGCAGGTGTGTAACCCGACTCTGAATACTCTGAACTTTCCTCATGCAAATATTGAAACAACTTTTGAACCGAATACGCCAACTAATTCTCCAGATAAGTTCATAATAATCAACATGAACTAAAGTGGTGATTGTGGTTGGTAACATAATCTTATATTTACACCTGGAGACCTGAGTTCGGGTCAAAATCAATATTTAGTAACATACCATAATGTAAATTATGCTAATAATTATGTGGACAAATTAGTTAATGTTCATGTTCATAATTTAGTTAACATTTAAACAAACATCGATTAATAATTGTGCAAACATTATTTTTGCTTTAGTGTATAGCTTTAACGTTGAACTTTATGCTTTATTCTAAACCTAGAATACTTTAAAAATGATAATGTGCACAGGCCTATATACTTGTGTGGCATCTAAGTAAAAAAAAAAAAAAAAAACAATAGAAAAAACAAGCGTTAGATAACTCGAGTAACGTTAGATAACTACTAACTTTGGCTCAGTTTGACTCACCTTCTCTCGAGACTGAGAGAGAAACTTGCCTCTGGCTGGTTTTATGTGGAATTTAGACAGAATTGAATTATTCTTTAGAACCTTTGGTGTATTTTGCAATAATTTTGATATCAGATCTATCTTATTATCCCCTTGTGTGAAGTGCTCGCTTCCCAAACTTAAAAATATATTGCTGACCGCTATTTGCACTGGGAAACTAAAAAAAAAAAACATGTTCAGCCTTAGTATTAGCAGATTTGCTGCACTCTGCAAGAATTCTTCAACACAGAACACAGAATTTCATGATGATTCTGTGGCATCTGTTAGTTAGTTGATGCCACTAAAATGGTGACTAAAGAGGTACCTACCTGAACCATACATCCAGTGTATGGATACGAACCTCAACACACCCAATAGCTCTCTAATGCTAGTTCAATAACTCGCTGTATTTACATTATCGAATCTACTAACAACAGCGTAGTCAGTAGCTTGCTACTATTTTGTGAAACAAAAATAAACCTGGAGCAACATAAAAAAAATTTACATAATGCTACACCAGTTTGTTAGCTAGCAAATTAGCCAGATGTTAGTGAACCAGCTAGCTCTATCTATAGATACGTGTTTCAGCTGCTGCTGTGGTTTGGAGCTCGCTGCTGTTCTGTGATGATTGTTGATGTTACTGTCTATTAGGGCGGATATAATATACTTTTAATAGCAGATATAGAATGTGATGCAATTGGAAAACAAATACTCGTTTGTGGTTTTACTATCATACATGTATTTTTCTGCTGCAAAATGACCTATGGAGGAAAAACACGGAAAAACAGTGTATTTAATTCATATTTAGTAGCCTGCCTAGTTCTGCGCTGCTGTTATGATTACTTCAGAGGCAAGTTCACGGCTGTTAGTATGACTAGCTCTGGGCTGTTAGCATGGCAAGTTTGGGGCTGTTAGCATGGAAGGTTCTGGGCTGTTAGCATGGCAAGTTCGGGTCTGTTAGCATGCCTTTTTCAAGCCTGTTCACAATTTCCCGATCTTTGAACAGACACTAAAAACCATACAGCTGAAAACTGACTGGTGTTAAATGAAAAAGTACAGTTTCTCTTTTTGAGTACTATAACTTCTGGTACTTTATTTAGTGCAAAATGGTTCTCAGAGCAGAAGCTTCAGATAAGGACACTGTGGAAAAACCAACCACTGTGCTGTTGTCTAACGTCTAACAGGAAGCGTGGTGGAAGTATATCACTGGAGTGGCTCCAGCAAAACAGCTCCATCAGAAAGAACCATGCTGAGAACGCAAATATGAACAAACTTACTGGCACGAGGCCAAGTGTCCTTTAAATAAAAGAAGTAAAATGAGCAATGGCGCATTCATTACATGTTTTTCATCCAGCAGTGGGAAGGTGGGATATGTAGCTCGACAGTGATGAAAGAAAAATCAGTTCAAGTAGTCGTGGTATTGCGAACAGACCCCCTGTAAAGATCATGTTTGCACTCCTTTATACACTCGTTCATCCCAATTAGTGTTCTCCAAATCATTTCTTTTACTCCCCCCTCTGGCTATAATCAGTTCGTGTTTATATGCTGGGTTTTGTGCTTCCAGAAGGCTGTGATTACTGAAAATGAAATGAAATGACTGAAATTATGTAAAAACAGATGGCATCAAAGAGCATGTGTTACTTGCCTTTTTCCCTGATTGCTCTTCCGTTGAATAGGCTGAACCCTTGAGAAGATGACATTCATTCATGCTGCACCATCACGCTGTGTCCGTCCCCGGTGGGATTTTCTGTGCATTTTGCTACCCTTTTGTCAAAATTTTAAAAAAGGGTTCAAATAGCAAAGGAGCTGAACTACATTTAAAAACGTATTTTTCAGCACATAAAATGAAGTGTCATTAATTTACTGTGAATGCCTTACATGACAGGAGACGTGGAAGAAAAGGAAAGAAAATTATACTTAAGCGAAGAAATGATCAAAATCTTCAAGCATCAAACGATACTTGAGTGAGGGTTAAAAAGTATTTAAAGGTAAAATCTTTTTTATTTTCTTAAAAATAGAACAAATGTCTCACCTCATTTAGCCAAAAACCCTGTTTAACCCAGAAGAAAAAAGAATAATTGCGCTTGAATTTCCAGCCTGAAGTTAATTATTTTCCTTTAACAGCACATGGCAAAGTGTTTTATTCCTCTTGCAACCACAGCAGTTTACTAAAGCTTACAATTTTTGTATTTATTAAAGAACGACAAATCAAAATTTTTATCCAATAATAGTAGCATTTAATACTGTAGTTCGTTTAAGTTAGTTACGTTAGTTACGTTATCGCAGCTATAACTATAAACAGTCGTTCCTTTACCAGCCTCTCTTTTTTTTCTCTCTGTCAAAGTTAATAAAAAAAAAAAAAAAACGTAAAGCGTAAACTCTGTCCTTAAGATGTCTTAAAACTTACGGAAAGTTAAAGCTTTACCTCTGACTGTTACAAATAGTGCTGACACTGGAGACTCCTTCCATAAATGTTAAATAAACATCTCTTTACAGAAAACTTCACCATATCAACAATTACACAAGTTTTTCTTTATTTTTTTTTAAATCTGTTTTTTTTTTTTTTTTTACTAGGCTTTGATTATTTTCCACCTGCAGCTTATGTTCAGCGAGTCCATGTGTAAGTCATTACTATAGAAACAATAAGGTATTAGAATGAGCACATTGATATAACCCTGTGATTTGCAGCTGCACTACTGTCCGAGCTGCTGTTTTAGAAAATTAATCAACACCTTCTGACCAATCAGAACTGAGAATTTCGGGAAACTACATGAACCAGTTAGCTAGCTTTCAAGCCTACTAATGTAGTGACAGAAGTACAATCAACAGAGCTTGTGTTTGCCTTTTTCCTGTCTGAAGGTTATCAAAAACAGTCCAGAAGGGATTATTTTCATCACTTTTTCCTAAAATTGTCGGTATCGATTCGGATATATCAATCTGCCGGCTGTGTTTTATGATGTATTAACCTAGGGGCTGGAAACTGAAGCATGCAATCACATGTTATATGAAGATGAAATGCAGCCATCTTGAGCAGAGCCCCCGGGGTGGCAGACACCAGACACACTCATCGATCTGTTTATAGTGTTTTAGAGCAAGGCCTAGAGTGCTTTCAGGGCGGAGAGGTGAAGGGTGGAGCACATGCTGAAATGCAGTGCATGCTTTAATGGGGAGTAATGATGTGTGGGGAGTGTGATGGTGGAGAGAACGGTTTTACTGATGGGGGATTATGGAGAATTGTTAAGTATGCTAAATGCGCGTAAGTACGTTTTAGCATTTTAGGTTTCTTTTAGCATCGCATACTTATGCACGTTTAGCATGCGATGCTAAAAAAAAAAAAAGTTGATCTTCATTCCACATGTTTCTGTGCTATATTTCTTAGAAATAATGTAAATTGATTAAATTATTTTATACCACAGCGCTGTTGAAGGCTCAATTCTGATTGGTCAAAAGGTGTTGATTAATTTTCTTTAACAGCAGCTCGGTCAATAGTTCTGGCTGCAAGCTCTGTATTATAACAGTCAGAGGTGAAGCTGTGACTAAGAGAAGTTTATATGACAAGGTTCGTTTTATTTATTTATTTATTTATTTTTTGTCTCGTTAACTTCAAGAGAGAGACAAGAGAGAGGCTGGTGAGGGAATGGCTGTTTATAGCTGCTATAACGTAAGTGAGAACAGGAACTAACTTGTAACTACCTTATAAACAGATAAAAAGTATGCCGTGTTGCTCATTAGCAAATTGCTATAGTATAAGATGAATAAAACACTCGGGATGTGCTGCAATAGGAAAATAATCAGCTACGGAGTGGTAACATTAACCCCGCTTCAACACATCACCTCGTTGTTGATTATTTTCCTATAACAGCATGCCCCGAGTGTTTTATTCCTTATAAAGCAAGGAACGACATTATCTAACAGCATTATTTAATACCTACATGATAAAATAATTAATAATAATAGCTGAAGTATTTAGCTAACTATTAGCGTACAGTCACTATGAGGTCAGACTACAGTATCTCTTTGAGTACAGATATGGAAGTCTTCAAGTATAAAGAAGAATGTTACTTGCAGTTATATGTAGTCTGCACATTTTTTTAGCAAGCTAGCTAACTAGCTAGCACAATTAGTGCTAACTGGCTAGCACTGACAATTAAGATGATGAATTTTGGTGAATATAATTTAAATATCCTGGCAGAAATCCTCTCAGGTTAGATCACAGGATATTTAAATTATATTCACCAAAATTCGTCATCGTAACTGTCAGTGCTAGCCAGTTAGCACTAATTGCTAGCACTCAATAGCTACAAATGAGAGCTAACCTGATAGGGTTTTTAAGGAGAATTTTTAGTCATATTCACAGAACATGAATAACATTCCCTGCTAATGCTAGGTAATGTGAGCTAACCTGACAAGATTTCTGACAGGATTTTAAAGTCACTTTCACAGATGTTACTAATATTTATTGCAAACACTAGCACATTTTAATCATCTAAACTGCTATGCTAGCCACAGCTACAATTTAGCTAAGCACACAGGATCTCTGACAGGATTTTTAAAACATATTTACAGATGTTACTCATCTTTAATAAAGCTAGCCAGCTAGCTAAGCTGAGCTAACTTGACAAGGTTAATAATATTTAGTTATAATGTTATCTAGCTAGGTAACATTTGCCAACCTGACAGGATTTAAAAACATGTAAAACATGTTCACAACTATTACTGATTTTTACTACCACAGATTGCCAGCTAGCTACACTGAGCTATTTTAAAAATCCTATTTTCAAATGTTCATACTCTTAACTGTCAAAGCTAGCCAGCTAGCTAACACGAGCTAACCTTACAAGACTTCTGAGAGGATTTTCATGGATGTTAATAAAATAAATGTAAAAAATAATATAAAAAACATTTGAAGATATGTATAGAATAAGATATGTATGACATAAACTATATACATGTATGTTACTTTTTAAATACCAAAATAATAACAGGGAATAAACCATGACTTGCAAATGAAGGTTTCCTGTTTTTAAAAAAAAAAAAAAAAAAGAGCTTGTCCTACATTCACTGTGATTTTTAAAAAATACAGTTGTTGTTTAGAATAGAAGAATAGAAATGTAGGTATTTATCTGGGATTGTTTCCAATCTGTCAAAATATAGCTTATATATGGTGCATTCATGTGGGTGGAAAGAAGATCCAAAGAAACCCGTCTGCCTACTGTTATCTGTCCACGTACATAATGTGTTTATTTATCTATTTTTGCAGAGCACCGACTGTGGCTGAGTGACTTACATCCATGATTTATGCAATTATATGTTGAGGGACTGAGTGTGCTGTGTCTGATGATGTGTGTGTACTGCGTTAATGTGAGGAGAACTCGCTTTGTTCACCTCAGCCCAGCTCAGCGGTTTGTTGATTGCTTTTGTTTTTGGGGTTATATATAGATATGCATTATGCGTCTGGGGTCTTACCACTTACATGCAAACCCGCGTTGAGCGTCAGAGAATGGCGATAACGACGTGCAATCTCGACGGCAGAAAGTGCTTCCTAATCTGATTACTCTCTCTCCTGCTGAGTAAAAGCCTTTTTTTCGCCATCGTGGAGTTTATTTATAGGGAACAGTTAGCGCACGGCTTGTTTTTTTTTATGTTATTATAACAATCTTTGCACATAACATTTCTAGATAATGAAGTAAGATATTTAGCATGCTCACCAAAACCTATATTTAATTGGCTGAAATTAGCATTAGCTACACGGTAAAACTATTTAAAGATCAAAAAAGCATTAGTGTGCATGTATAAGTCAGCTTAGATAATGCTACCTCTCTCCAGCAGTACCACAGAAATAGGTATAGCACTTGTTTAGGCTGTGTGTGGATATAAAAATCTCTCACAAGGTTTTTATTTTTCAAGCTGGATGCTAGTGGGTGCAGCTATCTTTATTTTGCCTAACATTATCTTTAGAACTCCACACAAACAACAAAATCCTCACAAGCAACAGGACATAGAGAAAAGCACTCACACTACCACTAAAAATTTACATTTTGGAGGGAAAGGCTTGTGTATAAAAGGCGTTCCTTGCAGTGATGTTTTGTTCCTCAAGATTTCTGATATCTCTTTGACAGGATTAAAGTGTTTGATGTACTGAATAGACCTGCGAAAAACACCAGCATGCTCTACTTGTGCTGAATCACACACCCCGCTGCAATACACACATATCAGCCAAGGTGTGATCCGGTTTGTCAAGGCGTACTAATTAGCTTGTAGAACAATAACAGATGAACTTTTGAGATTTAGGAACACACAAGTTTGTGGAAAAATGAAATGCATTGTAAAGCCGTCATATATCTCTCCTGCTTACCGCTACAGTCACTTTGCAGTTAAACATATCGAGAGAAAATAAAACTGCTAGCCAGAGTCCATTGATATCTTTTATGTGCAAAGTGTGAAAAGAGAACTCCACAGCTCAGAGCTGAAATGTTGGCCAGCAGTTTGCTGATGACGGTTGAAGGTGCAAACAAGAAGATAACAAGATCTGGCTCCAGAGAGTTGTCTTCTCCCTGGGGATTCCTATACCGGTTCATTTCCCTTAGTCTGTATTAATTCACTTAACTAGCTAGATATATCTGATTACTTTACATGGGCTACCAGGTTGAAGCCTGGACAAAGGTTTCAGGGCAACCAAAACACAGGACTGGGCAGCACACTGGAGCTTTTCCTTGCCTGGCGAACCATTGATAGTCAGTAAATTACTTTGATTCTCAATTACATCAAGTTAAATGTACATCATTACTTGCCCCGCCCACTTTGTGTCACTAAGAGTTGCAGGAATACATCAGCACTCACTGTAAATGAATACTCTTAATTCACTGTTAGTAGTGCTGGAAAAATATCAATACACGCAAACAGCGTTCCACAAAACGGATTAACCCTGTAATGATCAAACGATCTTTAATTTTTGTGACCTGAAGGCGAACACAAATACAAATTGGAAAGCCTGCTTAAAAAGCTTACAGCACTCCCCCAGCATTAGCTGCGAGTCAGAAAAGGTTGATTACGTACTGTACATTCCTTCATCATCAATGTTATTCCAAAATAACAAGATTAATATTTAGGTTACAAATTAGCATAGATTTTTCTTAGAATAAAACCCCTACCAGAAATCCGTGATGCAGTGTAATTACACTTTCCCTAACAAATAAAATGAGATTTAAATGTCGGAAACAGTTGATTGGACAGAAAGGAAACCAATCATCATTGCATAAACCGTTCGCGACTGGACTTTTCACCAATCTAATGTTAATTCTATTTGAATCAACATAGCCTTTTATATTGGCCTCTAATCTGCACAGCTGTGATAACGCTAAATGTCACGTTCACATCATGAGAATTCAGGAGGACGGAAAAACATCCTGTTATTCCGACCTGAAAGAGTTGCCATGTCCATTTCTTTGATTACAAAAAATGATGAAGTTTTTAATCTGATTTTTAAGCTAGACTTAGCATATAGCTGTTAAACGTTAGCACATCTCTTCCTTATCTGTGATAGAACTAAAGTGGGTGGTGAAATATAGCTGAGAAATCTGACTCTGAAATCAAGACTCCCAATATTCCGACTTGGAAAGTCCCGCTTGGTGGGCAGGTTTCCCCAGTCAGAAGGAGGGAATTACGATGTGAGGTGGTAAAGCTTTTCAATTAAGTGCAGTATATATGGGCAAGTGAACAATGTTCTCCCTTTTATGCTAACAAGCAAGCTAAACTTTCGGCAAACTATTTTAATCATGTCCTACAATCATACGATTTTGACTGATCAACATCAATCAAATTTAACATTACTTTGCAAAATCAGGAGATGTAACATAAAACGGACAGATATTACTCATCATCAAGTGTTCATTTGTCCCTCTCTCTCGGTCACTGGCTATCGGGCAATAAAGGGAGACCGAGTAAAAGGACAGGACTACTTTTTGAATGCCTGAAACGTTTGTAAATAGTACACTTTCCTGCTTTCACCAAGGTGCTAACAGACTCTACGTGAAAAATATCAGTCAGGAGAGATAAGTGAGATACGTGTGAAAACTCATACAGGCTGTTCTTCCTCTCTGCCGGCAGATTGAGGAAATAATCACCCGAATCCAGGATGAAACTGACGGCGTGCCCATCAGAACTGTCAAGAGCTTCATGTCAAAGATTCCCAGCGTGGTCACAGGTGAGGAAAGCTAATCACAGCGGTCCTAAATCACCTTTAAAGCCACACTCGTCAACTCTGAATGATGGTATCAGTAGAGACGTTATTATTTTTCCTACTTCTTATCCTAGTTTCCTATTTGGCATTCCAAAGGAATACCGATATCTGTTGCGTTATTGTGATTACTGCAGACAAGAAATTTGACACATAACCCTATTTACTCCACTTTCATGAACGTGTAAGGGCATGTAATGTTGAGATGGCAGTGGCAAGGAAACACTCCTTAATATGACATGATGGCAAAAATTGAGAGGAACCCGGTTTAAAAGAGAGCCCTTAGGTTGGGAACCTGTGGGTGTGGCCTGTCCAGAGCTTCT
>CM040993.1:17469136-17485048 GCA_022985145.1 Pangasius djambal
CTTTCATTCCCAGCCTAATGTTCCTGCTGTGAGCTTCACTGTGTTCAAACTGAAAAAATAAATAAAGAAGTCATGAGGCTGAGGGGTTTAAACACCATGTGGTGTTACCATGGGGAGGAGGTGAAGTGTTAATGATTAACCACACCACTGTTAGCAGACCCGTGTGTGTGAACCCGTGTTTATCCGTGTATCATCCGTTCAGTCCACATCTGACTTGTTTTCTGAATTTACCTTTTTATTTCCTTGGCATGAATTTAGGTCTAGATATTTTGACATTTTTTTCTGTTTTGACCCGGAAAAAGAAGTACAAGTGGATGACAATCTGCTGTAAACGGCAGTGTCCAGGTCAATAAACGAGCTAAAATGATATCAACACATTTACCTGATGTATCATCCTGCACGCTGACATTTCTAGCGGATTGTCATCCACTCGTACTTTCCTTCTCAAGTTGTGGTCTTCGTAGACGCGCATGGCCGAGCATTTCTCTACGTGCGTCCTTATTGCTATTATGAGTGTGTGGCATTCTCACACGTTTTCCTCTCTGGGTTTCTTAGGATTGACCGGAAGAAGGATAAGACGGAGAGGAAGATCCTGGACAGTCAGGAGCGAGCGTTCTGGGACGTACACAGGCCAGTGGTGTGTGTAGATTATGGATTTCCTGATTGATAGCTACAGTAGGAATGAGTAATACAAGTCATTCAGTTCAGCTCACACAGATCCTGTTACACATGTGTTATTGTCATGTGGGAGCACAGGGAACACAGTGCATGGGGAACACAGAGAACATGGGAACACAGAGAACACAAAGAACATGGGAACACTGAGAACATGGGAACACAGGGAACACAGAGAACATAGGAGCACAGAGAACATGGGAACACAGGGAACAAGGGGAACAAGGAGAGTACGAGGAACACAGAGAACATGGGGAACACAGAGAACACAAAGAACATGGGAACACTGAGAACATGGGAACACAAAGAACACAGAGAATGTGGGGAACACAGAACATGGGGAACATGGGAAACACAGGGAACATTAAGAACATGGGGAACACAGAGAACACAGAGAACGTGGGGAACACAGAGAACGTGGGGAACACAGAGAACGTGGGGAACACAGAGAATGTGGGGAACACAGAGAACATAGGCAACACTGAGAACTCAAGTCTGAAAAAGAGAAAAAAGTGAGAAATGAAATATTGATCATGTGACCCGCAGCCAGGCTGTGTCAATACCACTGAAATGGACATCAGGAAGTGCCGCCGCATGAAAAACCCACAACGTGTCAAGAAGGTAAAGTGTGTGTGTGTGTGTGTGTGTGTGTGTGTGTGTGTACGCATGCATGTGTAAACGTGTGTACTTTCGTCACAGAGTGTGGTGCATAAAAACAACAGAGACAAATCACATCAATAAATCTGCGTTTATTGAGTTGCAGTGGTGTGAAACTGCTGTCATATCTTTGTGTGTGTGTCTGTGTGTGTGTCTGTGTGTGTGTGTAGTCGGTGTATGGTGTGGCAGAAGACACACAGACACAGAGTCCTGTACACACACACTCGCAGCAAACCAGGAAGGACACTAAGGAGGATGTTGAAAAGGAGGTGTGTGTGTGTGTGTGTGTGTGTGTGTGTGAGAGAGAGAGAGAGAGAGAGATACTTTACGTATTAAATTGGAAAAACAAAATGAAAAGATAGTAATGATCAACGCGTAACATCTTCCCACTTCCTGCAGATTTTATTTCTGAACACTCAGCTGGACCGACACTGTATGAAAATGTCCAAAGTGGCAGAAACGTAAGTGAAAATAATTTTTTTCCCTTTCTAAGCACCGAACAGTCGCTACGTCACGGCCTTCCCACGCTGAGGAAACTCATTAGAGCACTTTGTGCTTTTGTCCATTAATCAATACATTTAGTCATTAAAGTCTGCTGTGCTTTTTCATGATCTACATTTTCCACAGTTCAGCCTTCCAGCATTTACGGTTCCTCTTCTTTATTCAGCCTGCACTCATCTTTTATATCTCACCCTTCATCTCTCCATCATCTCCACCCATCTTTATTAAATCAGGCTTAATTCGCCCTCAGTGATGTCACACACACTGTTCTCTTTTTTTATTGTCTTTCCATCATTTTTATGTTTTTTTTTTTATATTTTAAAATCAATATAGATTAGTTTTCAGTATTTGTTCTGCAATATCTTTGTCATTTTAATGTAAAAATGAGACACTAATGCTGTAAACTGTACACTCACTGGCCAGACTGACAGACAGACAGAAGGGTAGACAGACAGACATGTGGACAGACAGACAGACAGATACACAGATGTATAGAAAGACGTGCAGACAGAATGAAGACAGACAAATGTACAGACAGATAGATAGACAGACAGATGGACAAATAGATGGACGGATGGGCAGACATACAGATAGACGGATGGATGGACAGATGGACAAACAGATGACCAGATACATGAACTGACAGACAGATAGATAGTTGGACAGACAGAGAGATAGACATACAGACAGATAGAGAGACAGACAGATTGATGGACAGATGCAAAGTCAGATAGACTGACAAATGTTACAGACAGATACACAAACAGATGGACAGACAGTGACAGAAGGACAAGCAGACACACAGATAGACAGAAGGGCAGATAGAGACAGATACACCGACAGGCAGACAGACAGACAGACAGGCAGATACATGATCAGATAGACAGACAGACAGACAGATAGAGAGACAGATAGCTTGATGGACAGATAGACGGACAGATACACAATCAGATAGAAAGCTGAACAGATGGATGGACAGACAGATGGAAATGGAGCCGTTGAACCTTAAACTGCTGCATGCATTGACATCTTTTCTATCCTATGAAAGAGGAATTTTCAGCACACAGTGTGAATCCAGCGTTAGATTCTGAGCAGTTCATTCTGACATGAAGAAGCTTTTCTCCACCAGGCTGATGAGCTACACCGAGCAGTACCTGGAGTACGACCCGTTTGTGTCTCCCCCGGAGCCCTCGAACCCCTGGATCAGTGATGACACCACTTTCTGGGAGATGGAGGCCAGGTTTGATTCTTTCACCTCCACAACACAACGTCGCTCTGTGCTGTTTCAGTATCTGATCAATTTAGATAAGCTTAAGATAAGCTTAAAATAAACTACAAGATGGGGAGAAAGTTCAGGTTCAAATGGATAACATGTCTCCGCAGACAGTGTGGGTGTTAATCCTAATATCCTTTAAATAGCTCCGATTGGTCATCAGTGACACGATCATGATAAATTATGTAGAAATTCATTTTACCCGAAGCGTATAATCGCTGCTGTGATGATTTATTCAGAGTGATTAATTACAGGTTAAAATTAGGCTCAGTGATGGACATTTATAAGGAGCAGAGATAAATTCTTCCTCTCTCCCACTTTTTATTCTGCATATCCGTCTCTCAGCAAAGACCCGAGCCAGCAGAGGGTTCGGAAATGGGGCTTTTCTCTGGACGAGGCTCTGAAGGATCCAGTCGGCCGTGACCAGTTCCTCAAGTTCTTGGAGTCTGAGTTCAGTTCGGAGAACCTGCGGTGAGCTTATCTTTTTTCTTTTCTTCTTCCTTTCCTTTTTTTTCCCCAATCTCCTTCCCTCCCACCGATGCTCAGCTCCTGAGTTCAGATATGAGGTGAACCTCATATTAAATAAAATTCTTTTTCCCCTGTGGTGTAATTAAATATCATTTGGCTGCAAAAGCATATAATTCAAAATTAGGGGTTACAGTTTCGAGATTAAAAAAAAAATCAGAACCCTAAATACTTAAAAATCAAACAAAAATTCAAATATCAAAAATGCAGATTGTATGTAAATTTATGTAAATTAGGCCAAATGTGCGTCGAGCATATCAGGGATTCACAGGGAAAAGCAGTCGCTTCCAGAGCAGTCAAACTCAGCATTTAGCCAATCACACTCATCTCTCGTGCTCACGTCCATGAAGCGAAGTGAAGAGATGTAGAGTCAAAACTGAAGATGAGAAGAGTCTTTATGGTTCATATCTTCCATTTTGACTCCACTGTTCTCATTTCCATATATGGACTCAAATGCTGACATGGGAATTTGCATCTTCAACCAGTAACATAACCCTCATATTGTAGCTGCCATGAGGTCTAACAGCAAGCGCATGAGATGTTAATTTTTGAGTATTTAGGGTTCTGATATTTCAAACTCTCAAAATTGAAACTTCTAATTTTCAAATTATATGTTTTTAACGGTAAATCTTTCTCCTAGCAAGTTCAAAACACTGGTAAAAATGTAAATTTCAAATATTCATATCCAAAATTCATGTCCAAGCTCAATAGTCACTGCTGGTGATGGAGGATCGTTTAGTGAGTCAGAATGGACCAGTGGGTGTCTCTGTGTGAGGCCAGTTTGGGACAGGAAGGCCCTGAAGTGCGCTCTTGAGATAACATGGAGGTCAGCGGAACCTCGAGGCGACTGAGAAAGAGATAAAGCTGTTCCTGGGTCTATTCACGCTTCTCTCCTATCTGGCGCTATCTCCTCGCCTGAATCGAATTGCTTCAGGGGGCGCTGTCTCACACAGGCCTCAGCCACTTATGAAACCGTGAACAGAGTGGATATGATATGGACTCTCGACTCTCTGGCTCTCCCTGGGGCTCCTTAATAGCCTAAAATGCTTCAATATTGCAAGCTGGATGAGATCAATAGAGATACGGCAGAGTGTTATGTGGGGACAGAGAGGGGAAAGTGAACACTTTGCCTCTCCCATATCTCCCCCTCTCTCTCTGTCTTCCTCTGCTAGTCCTGAGTACCGAATGTTCTCCCTGCAACTTGTGGTTTATGAGTGCACTAATGGAAAAAAGTACCACTCGCAATGTCACATGTTCCAGTCCTCCATTTCATCATGCAGCTCTCTAATACATTAATGTCATGTTTAATGATTTGTTTGTGCATCTCTTATTTTTTAACCTGTACCCTGACTGGCATAGAAATCTTTCTTTTTTACTTTATTTTATTTTATTACATGCAACCCATTATGGTTTCCTTTTCTATTATTTGTCTAGATGTTTATTGGTGCCTTAATTGTTTTTTTTTCTCCCCTCTCTTTTTGTTGCAACATTGGGACACAGAATAATTGAGTTCTGGATTCTGATTGGTCGGAAGGTGTTGATTAATTTGCTATGACAGCAGCTCTGACAGTAGTGCAGCTGCAAATTATTCATATTAATGCGCTCGTTCTAATATGTTGTCGTTTCTATAGCAACAGCTCATTCACCGTCGAAGTGCCACATAAACAGATTTTAAAAAATGCATATATTCGTTGACATGGTGAAGTTGTCTGTGAGAAGTGCGTTTATTTAACATTTATGGAAGGAGTCTCCAGTGTCAGCACTTTGTAGCAGTCAGAGGTAAAGCTGTAACTTTGTGAAAGTTTTAGAAGAAGGTTTACGCTTTCCGTTTTCTCCGTGACAAGGAAACTTTTGTGCTGTAATATGAAGGACTGCCCCTTTAGACATCAACAGCCAAAGCAGTTATGCTACTGGTTGAAGATGCAAATTCCAGTGTCCGAGTTTAACAGGTAAAGTTGATGGAAGTCTTGTCTGACTGAGCCTGTGGGTGTGTGGCCTGCTTCTCTTTTATATTTAAAAAGAAACGAATTAAAATTCTATGGAAACTACTCTGAGATGTTCCCGAATAAGTCGTGACAAATCTACCTAATACCATTTATAGATATCAGTGATGTCACTTATTCCACATGAAATTCCTTTCAGTTCTGTGGAATACGAAATAATGTTAGGGTAATAACGTGAGTCAGGAGTTTGGCGATCTGCTCTAAACTGAGTGTTTTTGGTTGCTTTACCTCAGATTCTGGTTGGCGGTGCAGGATTTGAAGCGGCGCCCCCTGCAGGATGTTCCCACTCGGGCTCAGGAGATCTGGCAGGAGTTTCTGGCTGAAGGTGCTCCGAGCTCCATAAACCTGGACTCGCACAGTTACGAGAGAACCAGCCAGAACCTTAAAGACCCCGGACGCTACAGCTTCGAGGATGCACAGGCAAGAGAACACGTATCACACGACTTCCCGTTTTACACAGGAATCACATTTGCTCCGGAGGAAGGAAATTATATTGTTGACACATTATTGTTATTATTATTAGTATTTTAATCCCGCATCTCCAACATTGAAGTCGATTTCAGGACTACTTAATAATAATAATAATAATAATAATGAGGAAAGTTTATTAGATAAAATGAATAACGCATCCAGTGAGTGAGTCCACATTGAGTTTGTATAGTTTTGTTGTAACTTAATATTTTTAAACATACATATTTTTTTTAGTGGTGCAGTTATTTTCTGCAAAATGCAGCTATCAAAATTATTGGCACCCCAGAATTAATATTAAAGTCCACATGCGATCTAAAAGCGTCACTGAGTCATTTCATTCATTTTTAGTAATCTACCCTGCTATCCTGACCAGATTAATGTATTGGCACCCATTCTCTCTATTTCTATTTGTGAATTTGTTACAATGGAACCGTCGTAGTCTGGCTGATCTGCGATCTGCTACCATATATGAGTCCATATATGGAAATATGGGTGTGTCTCGGAGCTCCAAACTCGCTTAGAGTTCAACCCAGGCAAAATAGTTATGTTACTGGTTGAAAATGCAAATTAACAAGTCAGAGGCGTGTCTTCGAGTCCATATAAGAAAAAAAGAACAGCTCTGTTTGTGTGTTTGTGTTTTAGACCGTAGATGTCGATGTGGGTGTGACTTTGAGTCCACATATGTAAATGAGACCAACTCGAGTGGGTGTGTCCTTAAGACCATAGCTGGGGATGTGGGTGTGTCTTTGAGTCCATATATTGAAATTAGACCAGCACTGAGTGGGTGTGTCTTTAAGACCAGAGATGGAAATGTCGACTTGGATTTGAATCCATATATGGAAATGAGACCAGAAGAGTGGGTGTGTCTTTGAGTCAATATACAGAAGAGTATATTCAAGTAAATAATTTCTTCATGTTAATACTGTATATGCACACGTATTTAGACCGATTTTGTTAGCAAGCTAGCTGATACGAACTAACCTGACAGCATTACTGAGAGTGATATTCTCACTGGGCTACACCTGACCAGCTTTGAGTTTTGAAGTTTCTACTTTCAACAGACTGCGGGAGCAGAAACACGTTTTACTGTCAGTGTCGAACACATCGTAACTCTTCCTGCAATCCCTCGTCTTCTCTTCCTCAGGATCACATATACAAGCTGATGAAGAGTGACAGCTACACCCGGTTCTTACGCTCCAGCGCTTACCAGGACCTCCTGCTCGCCAGGAAGAAGGTGTGTGAGAAATCTAAACCCAAAACACGTCACGGCAAAGCTTTACTGAATTCTGATGCAGAATGTGTACCTGTGAGCACAATATTTTATTTCATGGTTTTGTTTTCTGATTCCTTTCTACCCTTCATTGGGAATCAAGATAAATCCTGTGGTTGAAATCATTGATTTATAACCACAACAGTTATTTATAATCAGGAAATCATTTGAGATTTTATTGACATACAGCCTGAGATACATTTTCATCCCTTATTTTTTAAGATAGGATTTTTGTCTTGTCCATGTTTTGGCTTCTGACACTTCCTCTGAGGGTGTGTGTGTGTGTGTGTGTGTATCTTTTAAACAGCCTGAAAGTGAGCAGGGCCGCCGCACATCTCTGGAGAAATTCACCCGCAGCGTGGTGAGTGAGCCTGAGCACTGATGATTCAAACTGCAGTCTGTAATACACCACACACAATCTCATAAACTCGTAAACAATCTCTTCCACACATCAACAACAAATAAGAGGGAATAGCATCCTAGCTATCTTGTATTTCAGCGTCATCTGAAACAGTTTGCGCTCAGCATTCTCCCTATTTTCACTGAGATTAAAGTATTGGCACCCCGGCTCCATTTGGGCCATTTACTCTTATGAGTACACACTTACTCTTAGTCTCATCCTCAATGGCTCACCCCGTGAAGACAACGAGCTGTAGAGACAAAGACATTTTAAATGAAAATAAACTGTGTTTTATGATGATGTAGCTTATAGCAGTTTATGGTCGCTGAACTGCTGGATGTCCAGGTGGTACTCCAAAAACAGTTTGAGCAACCTGCAGAGAAATTCCTCCTAATTTCTTACTGTTACTGTGATGGGAAAGTGATACAGGAACTCAACTGGACTGTAGTTAGTTGTGTATGTGGATTAATAACTGTACCTTTAGTATCTGTGATTCTAGGCTTTTTGTCTGCTGCCTGGCCCCAGCTCTGGATTGTCACCAATTAACTAGGCCTGTTCTATGACTATGAGCTCTGTTACAGGAAATGAGAGAAGTACCTTCCTGAATGAGATGGATACCATCCAGCCCTAAAAGGCCAGACTTGCCCGCAGAAGTAGCCCAAACATCCAGCAGTTTAGCGACCATAACCTGCTGTAAGCTTACTACAGCTTTAGACATCATTAATTTACACACCTCTACAATGTTACCCTTAGTTACCTCTGGCTGACGAACAGGTATAATGTTAGCTATAATGTTAGATTCCCTGCCGTGTCCAGGGCCCTGGCTCCCGTCATACAGCTGACTACAGCTGCCCCTAAAGGCCTAGTTAGCTTCTTGTGCCATAAAAGAGAGTCTGGTGTCTCACTGAGTAATCAGAGAGATGTGGTTCTCTCATGGGTTTTAATAGCTCTTACGAACATCCTAGTTTAGACAAGACTAGTAGACACGAAACACTTCTGTGCACATCAGAGAATCAGTTCATGAGAAAAGTTCAAGTCTTAACTTTTGTTTTTTTTTTTTTAAATGGGTGGTTTTTATAATTTCATCCCGTAATTTTATCCTTTGCTTTTATTTCCATCCCATCAGCAATGTCTGTGCTAATCTGAAAAATTCACGGCCATGATACCTACTGTGTTTTCAGTGAAATGGTAATTAGTTAATTACTCATTTTATCATTCTTGTTAGTCTTAACACCTTGTTAGTCTTGTTAGTCTCTAGGCCCTTCCCAGCAACACTTTGGAAACGATCTCGAAAATGTACTTGATGCTAAGTTTTTTTTATCACTTTATATCCATACTGTAGTCACTGCAAGCCCATTAACCACAAGAACGTTAACCCTTACATTAACCATTACGATGAAAGCTACAGCTCCTAAAATCTTCACTTTATATCCACTTCTACCCCAGAGCTGTTAAATTCTCTGACCTGATTGGTTGAAAGGTGTCGATTAAATAAGTGTAACTAAGAACAGATAAAAAGTACATAATTGTTGATTATTTTCCTATAACAGCACGACATGGAATGTTTTATTCCTTACCTATGCAACAATATCCATAATCACATTCCCAATCTAATATGTGACCCAAATATGAAATATTATTTCATAAGAAAATAATAATAATTTAATTTTAATACAATGTTGTTAATAAATTAACTGTAAATACAAGAGAATGGCTGTGAAATCATGAAAAATGCTATATTTAAAAATATCCATGACCACTCTGGGTTCATTCATGGCCATCCAGATATGAAAAGATGTTATTTTTTTCTTTTTGGGAATATTTCATTACAGAGATACAGAACTTTAGATGATTGTATGATGCACGTTTTCACCAACCTGATTATATGTTTAATAATTTATTTATTCATGGGTTGTTGTGTGTTTCAGGGTAAGTCTCTGACGGGGAAGCGTCTGACGGGCCTCATGCAGTCGTCCTGACAAGCTCCGGGCTGTGATTAACCTCGTTAAACCCAGAGGAGGAAGCAGAGGATGCGGCCTGATGGTGTACATCGATACAGCCGACACACGGACCATCTGCTTCACCTCGGCGGCGTAGCCACAGACTCTACGGCATGCAATAACTCAACGAAAACCTTACAAAAGCGGACCATCTGTATTTAACCCGATTATATCCAAACCTCTGATATGAGATAACAACAAAAGACTGCACATATGAATGTCAGGTTTTTATTTCTGTGTACGTTTTTCTTACCAGCAGTGACAAAGGGAACAAAACACTCACTGCTTCAATTGATATCTAAACAGTCTGTCGTCCAGTTCGTCCACTTTTCATGGTGTGGAGTAATCGTGAGCGGATGGTCGTGTAGGAAGCAGAGCTTTCAGTCCCAAACATTCCACAGGAGAGAAAAGATTCAAGGGCTTCAGGTGTGTTTTCCCGGCGAGGATTTGCACAGTGTTTTACTCCAGCGTCCAGCGTGTTAAGTGTTAATACACACAGCACAACTCTGCTTCATTTTCATACGTTTCAGACAGTCTCACTTGCAGTCCCTTCTGCGTGACTGCAGTTCGTTTGAATAAGTGTTTAAACACGTTTGTGTCACAATGTTTAATAGTTAAAGCAACTCTCCAGTGTTTTTTATTTATTTATTTTTATTAATTTTTTAATATCATATCTATCTAGCACATCTGTAGTGTATGTGTGATCAACAAGGGGAAGAATTGTGGCACATTGCCCTGTACTGAGAGAGAGAGAGAGAGAGAGAGAGAGAGAGAGAGAGTGTGTGTACAGGGTGTGCTTTTATAAGAAAATAATCAACAAGTTATTGTTACCACACCAAAGTTGATTATTTTCCTAAAACAGTATTAAATATTTTATTCCTCTTATACCACAGGAATTTCACATGATCAGTAATGCATCCTGGGAAGTCCCAGGTTTCCATGGGAACTGAAAAGAGATGCTTTGGAGTGGGTTCCTCTACTGATGTACAATGTATTCCTTTTAAAATAATCAAACATTCATATTCTGTCAACTCAAAAATCAACTCACAGACCGATTATGTGGGAAAACTACAGACCTGGCAACACTGTACCTTTAGACTTCCATTATTCCCGAGTTTGGAGTAGACCGGTTTTCACCAGGTTCTTATTTTCACTACACGAACTTCCCAGTTCTTACAAGTGGTAATCACACATACGATACAGATATAGAGGATAGAAGATAAGTTGAAAAACACTGGAGTTGTGCCTTGGGTGCTTTCACACTTGGCGTTTCAACTTTTCAAAAAAAAAAAAAAAGCACAGAGTGACTTCAAGCACTTTTTTTTTTTTTTTTACCTCCTGACCTATCAGATCACATGTTAGGGGAGAGCGAGAAAACCAAACATGGAGGATAAAGTGCTGGTGAAAAATGAAAGAATATTTCATTGTTGATATTCCAATGATGGCCTTTCAGAGCCGTGTTGATTTGACGTCAAATCGACGATACAAGATTTTCGTGAATAAAGTCGTAAATTGTAGCAATATTTCAGTAAAATTGTAATACGTTGAGAATAAAGTCATGATATTTTCAGAAAGAAAGTCGCAATATTCCAAGAATAAAATTCTACTAGGACAAAATTAAATTTGCGATCGCAATATTGCGAGAATACTATAATAATACTATGACAAAATGGCACCTATAACTTTCATGTGTTAAAATGCGACTTTATTATGACTTCATTCTTGAAATATTACAGCTTTATTCTTAAAATCCATTTTTTTTTTAAAGGTGGCCCTAAAACGCCATCGTAGGTACGTGATGTGACGCCTGAGTTTACTTCAGCTGCGCATACAGTCAAGTCGGCTCAAATTCTCTTGATTGTCTGCATCTAAAGCTACAGCGAAGACAGACAGCCTCCTCATGACCAGAGTTACACCAATCTCTATTTTATCTGCTTTACTGAGAATCAAGAGCTCAAGCTAGGCTAGTTAGTTAGTTAGTTAGCCAATGCTAGCTGGGATTGGTAAGCGCGTAGTATGAGGTTGAGGCAGTATTTTCTTTCCATATCAGCACAAAAAGCGCTCCAGCCAACACTTATTCTTTAACAGAAAGTGTGAAAGTGTGAAAGCAGTGTTTAAGAGGTGCTTTGAGAGATGAACATAGACTGACAGCACAATGACCACGGGTTTCACAAAATATTCATTCAACCTATGTATGCATTAATAACACAAATCTACCTTAACCTACCTAACAGTTAAACGTCTTTATCTAACCTGCCTGCCAAACTGACACTGTAAATATACTCTGAATGTAAAAGATAATCACACACACACACACACACACACGCACACATACGCACACACTCTTCCCTCCCTAAGAGTCTCTGCCAACACGAGAGGACCTCATGCTCGGACGATGGCAAGGTTTCCAGTCCAGCGCTGCCTCTTTTACAAAGTGAAAAAAAGAACGCTGCCATTTCAGGAAGCTGTGTATCTGAAAGCGGTTCATGAAGCGCCATCACTGCCAGAGATGCATGGAGAAAAAAAACAAAACAAAAAAAACAGACACTCTGAGGGTCTCATCGGTCCATAATCAGCTCACCTGCGAGGAGCTCTTCTTCGTCTCTCCTCCTGTCTCCATGTAGAACTGCTTTCTCGACGTATAGCAGTGAAACGATATGATGCGTGTAATATAGTACATGTATTTACACTCACTGCAGCCAGTGTGCACATAGAGAATGCTGTGTAGAATATCCAGAGCGATTATTACTATTAGAGGCACAACGAGCACAAATCTATGCATGGGACATTTCTAAAAGGATTTTACAGCTTTTAGGGTTTTTTTTTTTTTTTTTTTTTCAGAGATAAAAATATTAGTAAGTGATGATGATGAATAGAAGGATGTCATGTCCTGAGACAACCAATAAACAACTCAGTATCAAAGTAGAGTCCTGGTTTTATTGTTGTTTTTTTCTTCAATAATTTGGCAGCTCTATATCCAAGCCAGGACCTGTAAAGTTTTGGCACCCTTTAAACTTTTATAAATTTTTCAGACTTACAGATTCTGATACATTTTGTCAAGACCTGCCTACTTTTACAAAACGAGTACGTTTGACTGATAATGAAAATGACAACAAACATGCAGGGAAATGGAGTTTACCTGCTGCTGAGTGTTACAAAAACGCCTTGGAAAAACTTTCAAGGATATTGTTTCATTAAGATTGCAGCCTCAAAGATCCTGAAGCTTGTGGCCAGAAAAGTGTGCAAACGATATTAAACGCTCAGGACGAAGCATCTGAGGCTGAGACATGCGCGAATTTGACTAATAAGATCCAGAAGTCATAAAAATAGAAAACCTGAACCTACGAACCTTGACGTTTGCTCCGTCATCTCACATGACATCATTAACTTAAAGAAGCTAAGAAACTCAGAAACGTATTAAACATGTTTATATTGAAATATCTGTGATGTGTTTAGTGATTCCGGTGCTAATTTATTTGTTTGGTGCTGTATTTTCCTGTTATTCCTGTGAGAATTTAACTCGTGTGTCATGCTGATGTCACAGGGGAGACATTGTTATTGCTAGCACAGTTAACGATCTCAAAACAGTTCAGTGATCTCAAACATACGTGATTACGGTCAGGTTTCACTCTTAAATCCTAAAAACAAAACAAAACAAGAGCTTCTTTTCTCGCTCACCATTTTCCAGCATCATATTAAATGCCGAAGTGTAGAATTAGTGGAGCTGTTTGTGCAAACACGGGACTCAACGTCCCAGAATGCCATGCAGCTGCATACAGCACTGAGTTACGGGATCCTGAAGGATGCGATCTTAACGAAACAATATCCTTTAAAGTTTTTCCAGAGTTTCTGTAACAGTTAGCAGTTAGCATGTTTGTTGTCATTTTCACTGTCAGTCGAATGTACTCTTCTTGTAAAAGTAGGCTAGTTAGCAAGCTACGAGACGAGCGTGACGGCGTTGATGGCGGTATTAGCATGAAACTGTGTTTGAGTGCACAGATGAGGAGGTGAGAGAGCTGGACTAAAGGTTTAAAGGACTAAAGCGCTGCTGCATCGCTCTCTTTAGGAAGAGATGAAGCAAAGGTTAAATCCTACAGACACCACTACCAGCAGGTAATCCAGCGGCATTGTGGGTAATGTACGAAAACCATTAACCAAAGAAATGACAGCATTTTTAAGAAATACATTTTTGATGCTGTTAAAGATCATGTGTTAATTATACAGATTACTGTGCGAATCTCTGAGGGTGGATTTTTCCTCTAAAGTCATGTTTTGTTGTTGAGTTTTTCTGAGAATTCAGGAATTTCTGATCTTTTCAGTGAGTCAGTTCATTTGACTCGGCTCACCAAGAAGAGTCGACTCTTTTGGCCGTATGGCTCTTTGCCATTTTTTTCCCTATAAACTGGAGAAAATTCGTAATGATTTTGTCCAGTGATTTTTCTTCTTTGCCTAACTATGGCTGCAGCTGTTTCATAAAAATCATCCTCTGCCTTCTAAATAGCAAAATAACGTTACTGTGCAATGCATTTTATAAATCTATTTAAATTATGGTGCAATCAACAGGGCACTAGAGATGTGTACAAATCCTTGCATTAATGTTATTGTGCTGCTGCGTCTGTGCTTCATTAAGATTTCAATTTCCTCTGGATAACTGATCGCCTCCTCTTAAATACTCTGATTACATACAACACACACACGCGCACACACACACACACACACACACACACACGCCTCAGTGTCAAACACATGACTCACTATTCACACTCGTGAACGGCTCAGATGTTGAAAAGACATTTTGCTAGAAGCATTTTAATTGAATTATGCTACAAGAGAAACAGCTGTGATTATATCTACAAAAAAAACAAAAAACACGCGGCTCATACAGTATACGAGTCGTTCTCAACGAATCTAGAAGAACCGACTCATGACCTTAATTTTAACATCTTTACAAATTAGTTAGTTTGTCAGCTTAGTAACGTGAGTCCAGCTCTATATAAGGAACATTCAAGAGTCAAGTTTATCTATGATATGCACCCAAAATGATTTTTCTTTCAATTAATTTTAGTTAACGTTCCACCCAGAAACATCAAGTTCAGCAACGTAAATCCTGATGTATCTTATTGCTCTTCGGTTGTCAGGGCTGGATTTGGCCCTCGGTGACCGTCCTCCTCTGTTCCCAGCTCAGCACTAAATCTCTCACTTGAAAACAACACATTACGTTGTTTTTTTAAATCACGATATCTGATGCTGATCCAATACTGCCATTCTCACAGTCCAAAAGAGCTGGATTTTTAAGTCAGGAGGCTATTTTTGGCATTTTAATTAAACTATCTTTCTCATAAGAAATCGCACTAATGTGCAGATTTACCCTTTCATTAAAGTCGTAACTAAACTAAAATTTAACCAAAGTGATAAACACTCACACTGAAGGTGTAATGATGGATTTGTTCTTGTGACTTCTTCAGATGTAATGTGTAGGCTATTGATTCTTTTTTTTTTTTTTTCCTTCAAGCAGATTTGACCCAAGATTTTGACTCGGTGTGGTTTAAAAGAGCGACTTTACGTGGACTTACGTGACTTTACGTGACTCCTTGGGCCCCTGGGTCTGTGCCTGTGCCTTGTAGGAGCGTTCGGTAATCTAGCTCAGTGACCTGCTTGTCTTTGTGTGTGGTGCCCTCTAGTGTCAAACAGTAAAAAGTGCGACTATATTCATCATCAAATCATCCGCAACATGCATCGTTTAAAGTTTCATTTATTAAACTATGCAAAGTGACGAGGACAACATTTGTAAGTAAAAGCCAAAACAAACAAATGGCAGAAACAGGAAATGATTAGAAATCACTAGTAAATTATTCGTCTGCTTGTTGATATGTCCTCAAAATTTGCAGTTGTCCATAAAAAAAAATTTTTTTTAAAAAAGTCTTTAAACTGCTTTGTCAGTTAGACAGTCCTTGCCAGGAAGAGATAAAATATTCAGCAGATGTGAGGATTGGTCTTGATGAATTGACTCTGAAAATAGAGCCTCTAATGCATTATAGAGAACAGAGGAGGAAGAAGAAGAGACGACAAGCGAGAACATCCAGACAGAAATAGAGACGCTAATATATGATGAGGGAAGAAGTACAAAAAAAAAAAAA
>CM040993.1:17503197-17522066 GCA_022985145.1 Pangasius djambal
GGATGCCTAGTGTTGTCCCTTATTATCAATGCAAAATGGTCACTAACTAAAGAGGATTTATGCTGATATTGCCCCAAAACCCTATTTTGTTCAGGCGTTTCCAAACTTTTGGAGGGCAGTGTATACACGTGAGCGAATCAATAAGTTCAATGGCAGACTCAGTTTTAAACTATTTTCCTTTTTGAACTCAAAGCTAATCATGGCTTGTGTAGCTGAGGCAACCTTGCCGCAGACTGCTGGACTGTTTTTTTTCTCCAATTCGAATCATTTTTTTCTTTACACCCATAGTAGTAATTAGGACCTGAGGATACATCTCCTGGCCAATAAAATCGTCTGATATTAACCTTAATATTATCAGCATCAGAAATGACTGAATGTATGTATATCCTACTTTTATAGCGCAACGCTGCTGAATTCTGGATTCTGATTGGTCATTTTGATTGGTGTGGAATAAGTTTCTATAACAACACCTCTGCCAGTAGTGCAGCTGCGAATCACAGGTTTATAATTAATGCACTCTTTCTAATATGTTATCGTTTCTATAGCAACAGCTTGTTCTAAGGGACCTGCACAGCGGATGCTAAAAAAAAAAAAAACGCGTGTAATCGTTGATATGGTGAAGTGAAAAAACACAGTGTCAGTGTCTGTAACAGTCAGAGGTAAAGCTGTAAACTTTCTTTTTTTCAGGACAGATGAGTTTATGCTTCGCCGGTTTCTCTGTAATATGACGAGCTGCGTTTTTTTTTTTGTGTGTGTTATTAACTTCAAGAAGGAAAACAAGAGAGGCTGGTGAGGGAACGACGGTTTATAGCTGCTATAACGTAAGTGAGAACAGGAACTAACTTGTTGTAAATGGATCCAAAGTATGACGTCCTTCAACAAATTAAAAATTATTATCAAAGGCAGGTTTGCTATGGTGTAAGAGGAATAAAACCACTTACAATACTGTGTCATTGATTATTTTCCTATAACAGCACGGCATGGAGGGTTTTCTTCCTTTTCTCAAATTACTGGTTGGATTTAAACACTGTGAGTTTGTGAGCTTCTGCAGTTTATTAGACTTCAAGAAACTGACATAAGACCATGCAAATCATCGAATGTAAACTACGTATAAATGTAGATTATAAAGGTATTCCTGTGTAATTCACCGTGAGTCACTGTTTTACTGCTCAGGCACAAGTATTTGTTATTTGGGCTGGGTCTGGAAAATTGTACTTGAGAAATTTTATACACTAACTTTCCTCAATGTTTTGAAAAAAAAAAAAAAAAAACTCATTTCTTGGATATGGTGAGACACTCTGTGAGAAAAGCGCAGTATTAAATAGTGCGAGAGCCGAGAAAACAATGCCATGGGTTTCCTGCGGACACAGACGGTCCTTTATTCCTCAGTTATCGAGTTCCTTAAGCTCTCCTTCTCTCCTTCTCTCCTCTGTCAACACTCCCCACATCACTGCCATGCAAGAAAAAAAAAACAAAAAACACCAGCACCAACACCAAGCCTCACTTCCACTCTAATGCTGCACGGACTAGTGATTTAAGGGGCCCGAGCAGGGCACAGAGACCGAGAGAGAGACACGGAGAAGGGTAATAAGAGCCAGATGGGGCCAGGACTACAGCCTTTAAATGACCATGGAGAAAAGGAATGAGAGAAAAAGACAAGGAGGAAATATGAAGCCAAGGTGTACAGCGTGGGAGGGAGCGTGTGTGTGTGTGTGTGTGTGTGTGTGTGTGTGAGAGAGAGAGAGAGAGAGAGACAGACAGAGGGAAAGCTTGTGTTGTTCACATACCAAGCCTGAGTTCACACAGTCTGAGCTGAGGGTCGATTGGCGGATGCAGTCGCCTCTTCTTTCTCCAACAGCGGGCGGGGTACGTGTACATCTGACCCGAAGCCAGTCCTGCGCCAACATACACACACACACACACGCGCACACACATATGAGGGGTGTGTTTAAAACAAATATTAAGCACGTACAAACGTCTGATTATGCATCACTCAAATAGCAACAAAACACGACTTGGGACATTTTAAACTTCAGTAGAAACAGATGGTGGCAGTGGGAGAGAGAGAGAGGGTGAGAGACATAGACTAAGAGAGAGAGAGAGAGAGAGAGAGAGAGAGAGAGAGAGAGGACAGATAAGCCCTAAATAAGCTAAATAAAAACATGTAATAAACACTGGTTCACCACAAACTACAGGGTGTGTCTAAGACACAGTAGCTAGATTTTCCTTCTATTTGTGTCCGGCTCTGAGCTGCACGGTTCGCTTTAGCTCCGACTGCTGCGTCCTCGTGACTCGAACCACATTCAGAAAATATTTCAAATAATATATTAAATTAAATTCATAATCTAATCACTTAAGCCTTGTATATTCATATTTCATTTGAATGACTCGGGTAAACCAGGAAAGCAAGTTTAACTGAGTTAACAGAGTGTAGTCAATGACGACTTGTTCATTTTACATGAAGCAGATTTACAAAGACCTCCAGAATTATTGGCACCCTTTATAAAAGGTGATTAAAAGGTATGATGAAAAGGTGAAAGTAACTTTTATATTAAACATCAGTTCCGGGATATTTTAACCCAAAACCTGGCTTCTTCTGCCATGAGGTTACGACTGGATGGAGGTTTTAACAGGATAGTTATCATAAACATACATCCAAATCAATATAGAAATGGTTGAGAGACACGAAATGCCAGTGTATATACGTAAAACATATTTTGAGTTCTGCACCCATTTCTCTGTTGATTTAGATTTGGACATGACCAATTATGGACAAGAATCCATCCAGTCGTAACTTCATGGCAGAGGCAGTCAGATTTTGGTCTAAAGTATCCTGGCACAGATGCACATTTTTTAAATAATAGACCAAAACTTACACTTGTGCTTTTCAGTTACAAATCCAGGAAATCTCTTGTTTAATTAATTAATAATTAATTATTGTACTGATAATTAATAATTGGACTGATAATTTAACTGTCATGTAACAGGAATTTTTCATTCTGTTTGTATATTATGTTTATTTCATATGAATCACCTTTATAAGTGAGTAAGTGATTAAGCATGTGTGTGTATGTGTGTCTGTCTGTCTGTCTCTCTTTTTTTTTTTTTAACCACAAAACACTTGTTTCAAAATTAATGAGGTTCAACTATGAGTAATTAGGTTTAGATGGATGCAGGTCAGTCTGTAACCATGACGCATCACACCATAATCAGTTTGTTTTATAAAGAGTGTATCTCCATCACAATGTGTAGCAAAACTATAATGAGATTTATAACTGAAACTAATTAGTATTAGTTAATGTCACTGTAGCGCCGATACGACGCCGGACTACATCACCGACCAGCCATTTCACGTCTCATGCTCATTGCACGCACCATGTCACATGACCACAAGCACCTGTATCGCATTGTTGTTTAATTAGCACAGGTATATAAGTCACGCATTGTATAGCACACCTTGTCGATCTTTAGTCGTCATCACACTTATTTGTAGCACATTCACGCTACTGTCTTGCCTCGTTCATGTTTCATCGTCTTTGTGTTGCTTTTGTTTCACCGTAAATAAACGCATAACCGCAGTTGTATCCGCCTCCTCTTCCATCCCTTAAATTAGCCCTGAACTCAAAAACACAACGTTTAAATGATCGGACACTTGGACGCTGAGTCTAATTATATAGATTACATACGGTGTTTGGGTAAAAGTTGTTAACACAAAGTTTCAAATTAAATGTATTTTTTCATTTAAACAAGACATTCTCATTACTTCTGCATAAAACTGATTTGGGGGCGGGGCTACAGTACGTATGAGCTCAGTCAGTGATGCCACTACCTAAATTGCACAGCCTTGGACCAATCACATTCCATATGCAAATTATTAGAGGACGACATTGTGTGCCACAGAACCCGTGTGCAAAGCTCGCTAGCTGCGCTAATTAATGTTAGTGAGGGACAAAATCATGGTTGTTAATCCTGGTAACATTATGGTTTTTATAGCTTTTACCTGCTGTTAAATAAATTTGTTAGAATATTATGATATAAATTGATACTCTGAAACTAAAGCTAGCTAATTGGCAAAGTGTGTCCTGTTTGCATATATATATATATATATGTACAGTCAGATCTGGAAGTATTTGGACAATGACAGAGTTTTTGTGATTTTGCCTTTATACACCACCACAATGGATTTGAAATAAAACAAGATTAACTTGTACCAAAATGACGGGAAGAGAAAAGTATGGTGAAAGAAAGGAACAGCTCATGATTCAAAGTATACCATATCGTGTCAAACATGGTGGAGGCAGTGTTATGGCATGGGCATGTATGGCTACCAATGGAACGGGCTCACTGGTGTTTATTGATGGTGTGACTGCTGACAGAAGTAGCAGGATGAATTCTGAGGTGTATAGGGCTCTACTCTCTGCTCACATTCAGCCAAATGCTACAAAACTGATAGGATGCCGCTTCACAGTGCAGGTACAGGTCAGCTCCAGTCGAACAGCTGCCAAATGCCAACTCAATACCTGATATCAACTCCAGACCTTTTATCTGAGGGAATGGACTGTACCTGGTCAATTAACTTCTTGTCAGTCAATTGTCCAAATACCTTTGAGCCCATGAAAATGGAGGCACTTTGCTGAAAATGGCTGTAATTCCTAAATGGTAAATGCCGTATTTTTGTGGAAACTCTTAAAATAAAGCTGAAAGTCTACACTTCCATCACATCTTGATTGTTTTATTTCAAATCCATTGTGGTGGTGTATAAAGGCAAAATCACAAAAACTCTGTCATTGTCCAAATACTTCCGAACCTGATTATATATATATATATATATATATATATATATATATATATATATATAAAACCTGGTATTTTTAATGAGAATAAAGATGTACAGATGTTCCAAGGCCAGTTTTCATTGTTTCCAGTGTACTTATAACATATTAAACAATGTATTGTTGTGCAAATTTTTAGCTTAATGCTCCTGATATTCAGAGAGACTTTAAAGAAATCTTGGGAGGTTCTGTACAGCTAATTTTAGCTCATGTCAATAGCTAATTTTAATTACAGTTAATTTTTTTTAAGCGAAACATTGTATGGTTCCTGTACCTGGCCCCCTGTGTCGCTTCTCCATCCAGATGTAGCAGTTGTTCTGAGCCACGCCCGTCTGTGAGTCCAGGAACGGCATTCGGACGCTGCGCTCGGCACACAGGCGGGTGTTGTAGCTGCGACAGTGCTCGATGGCCTCCTTATAGAACTGATCTCCTAGACTGAGGAGGAGACGGATAACGGCATGAGCCTCGAGTCAAATCAGAAGAGGGTTTAAAGGTCAAAAACAACACACAGCCTGGAGATCATCTGTTAATGTTGATCAGTTTCAGAAAATATATGAAATTATTATTCATCAGCTATATTTCTAGTTCATTTCGAATAAAATAAATTGTCACACAGGATAGTATAAGTGGAAATCTGGAGTCCCAAGCATTAGGGAGGCCACCACAAACTGATAAATTGTGTCCATAGAAATATCAAATTGCGAGAACTCCAGTTTTTTTAGAACTCCCTCTAACATGGCCCTATCTCCTAGCATACCCGTGACTAGCTAATGACTAGCATAACTTCCCTATGAAGGAGCTGCTGCGAATTTTGATCTGTATATTATCTATAGTAAATTTACTACATTTAGAAAATTTACACAACTCCAGGTCCCTGGAGGTCTAGTGGTTATTGCTGGTTCAATTCCTGGCCTAGGAACCGACCCCAGCTAGTGGGGTTGCACAAGACAGTGCACTCCCAATGCCAGTCCCAAGCCCGGACAAAAAATTGGGGAGGGTTACGTCAGGAAGTGCATCCGGCGTAAAAACTGTGCCAAATCAAATATGCGGACCGATGATCCGCTGTGCTGACTCCTAACGGAAGCAGCCGAAAGAAGAACAACAGTAAGTTCACACAACTCCATTAAAATTCAGTTTCGTTAAAGCCATATGGTGATGGGGTTAGTTTCTCACTGCTATATTTAGACGAATGAATGCTGTCACCTAAGCCAAGATTTCATTTCCTATAAACTCTGATGTTTGAATTACACATGCCGATGAACATATGAACACATCAGGATGTTGTGAAAATATTTAACTACAATGTAACTTAATAATATTACGGCTTAAACACTTAAGAATAAAGGTACCAGAAACTGGTTCCTTATTGATGCCATGGCAGTTAGAGCTGGATGATATAACGATGTGACACTGATATTGTGATATATTACATCATGATACATTTTGGGAGAATATCGTAAGTATCGTCAGTACTTCTACAACATTAACCAACTCCATTATTATTTGATGTTGTTGTAATTACTTTTGTTTGTGGCCCCACTGTTTTTCTGGCGAACCTCACCAAATCTAAATAAAATAAATAAAAATAACTTTGAGTATCGTGATATAATATTTTGTATCGTATCGTCCACCTCCAGCCACATTAAATTGAATAATCAGAAATTTTTCACGTCTCAGTGTCACCAAGACCAAAAGTTTAAGATCCATCAATCCAAAGATCCTTTAAAGGAAAAAAAAACAGTGTTTCTTTGGCATCACTCTAAACAACCTCTTCCAGCAGTTTTATTTTTAAAGTACTGCTGTCGTTAATCACTCAACAATATTACGCATTTTGGTTTCATTTCTTCTGAATGGAGTCGCAGTAATTTCAGCTGACCCTATTTAAAATTTTTTATTTCAAGCCCAGTTTAGGATCTTATTTGTCCTCAGTGTATCTTCTCATGAACTTTTAAACAGCACATAACAGCGTAATGTGTCGTCTGTGTGAAAACTCCAGACTGTGTGTGAGGATTAGATGAGATGTGGAATAATCGGTGGTAAGAGTTACAGAGTTAGAGATCTGTTTCTGAAACATGAACATTAGAAGTCAGTTGCAATTCGGAAAAATGTATGAAGAACTGAATCTAAAGACCAACTCCGACCTTTCTGACCAAACGTTTACTTAATTTTATAGTTTTATATACCTGTACTGTGATTAATATCAATATTTGGATAAGTCTTTAGTAAATGCTTGTCTATATTAGATGCCCTCACCCTCACTCCACTTTTTGCAGGAATGGAAGGGGTTAAGTGTAAAATCATTTCCACACATCCCAGTACGGATTTATTTTTCATATCCACAATAATATTTTAGCAATTTATTGAAGCTTTTAATTCCTTAATGTTCCACTGTGAGAACGCTTTAGGTCCATCTTATATAGGCTATTATTTATAAGCAGCTTGTTTTGGAGTTACTGAGGTTTGAATTAAAAGAAAATAAAGTGTGCAGACAAATAGTAGGGGTGTAACAATGCATCATGACATGATGCATCTCGAAGCAAAAATGTGACGATTGTGCATTGTGAATATGTGTGGTTCACATGGTGGGATGGTGGGATGGTTCACATGGTGGGAATCAGCATTCTATATTAATTATGCATCTAATACAATTGCAGTTTGAACACCAGATGTCCCAATCTGCGCAACCCATAAAGTTAAAATATATAGAGGGCACGTTGGGCCCGAAAGCTGGATCACGAAGACAGACATGCATGTAATAACTGTTAAAAAGAGCTCTTCAGTAGCTTTCAAACAACACCAGCCTCGCACTGCTGCGATCTACAGTGCCCGAGAAAGAGGTTGCGGAAATCTGGCATTTTAGCCGACTTTGGAGCTCTATTTGCGGTTAAAATGATGCCTTATGCGCTGCTATGGAGCTCGTTATGTTTCAATTGATCATTTTCCCTGGGTCAGACACTTTGTTTATTCAATCAAAGTTTTGTGAGAATTTATCAATTTGTTTATTTTTTATATATGGTGAACCTGTAGTATATTTTGTTTACAATTTTTAACCTTTGTTCGTAGCAATTTTTGATTTATTTAGTTTAGCAAAAATGCACATTGTTTTGAATTGTTTATGATTCAGAATTTTAAAAAAGGAGTCTTTTCATAATTTTCATAATTTTTCTTCATTCAAACTTTGTTCAAAATATTCTGAGAATCAAACTGAATCGAATCGCGACCAGAGTGTTTCGTTACACCCCTATCAAATAGACTAATAACTATAAGAACTCAATAATAAATATAACCATACAAGGAAAACCATGCAAGTGCCTGAATCTGTACTTTTAGCTCGTATATTCATTTTAAAAAAAGGGTCAAGGACTCGAAACCCAACAGTAAATGAATCAATGGATACAAATGCAAAAAAGGATTCAATGCAATGTAAGTACAATTACCACAGAATGAAGAATATTTACACAGAATGAAAATACGACAGCTAGATATCTAAATGGTGAGAAATATGAACACGCAAAGCTGTGGAACATAACATGAGTAACACGTAACGACATGCAGGTGATATAGATAGCACGGAAAACCAATGACCAAAAAAGGGAGGGGCGAATCAAATCAAAATAACAACAAAATCACATGCACAAATATTATATACTCAGGGAAAGCAGAGCGCTTTGTGTGTGTGTGTATGTGTGTGTGTGTGTGTGTGTGTGTGTGTGTGTGTGTGTGTGTGTGTGTGTGGGTATATGGGGCAACAGCCCTTAGATTGTTGCTCCTCCTGGGGAACACTTAAACCTTCTATGTAGAACCTTACACAGAGTTTTCCTATCAGTACGGGGTCCAAAATAGAACATATTTAAGAAACTAAGAAGCTTTACCTATACAGAAAACCCACTGAAATACAATTTTTTTGGTATCAAGCTTCAACAGTTTCACTGTTTTACCTTTACTAACAAGCTGTACGTTTTCCAAAAAAGCCGAGGAAACCAATTCTACGAAGAAAACCTAATTTCCAAACCAAAAGCCAATTTCGTTAAGAAGCTGAGCTCGTGTTACAGTACTAAGTCATACTTGATTCAGTCGCTTTCTTTTGATTTTCTCACTGTAGTGGAAAGGTTGAAATGCTACCAAACCAAGGAAGGAGTCTGACAGCATGCATCTTTCTCCAACTATGAAAGCGTTAGCGTTAGCATGCATACATAGATCATAGAGAGAGTCACGTCCGGGAGTGATATCTGTGTTACTGACTGTTTACACGGCGCACAGTCGTGTCATGATTCATTCCCTTGTATAATCATCGTCTTTGCGAAGTAAAGTGTGCAAATAGGACGGGAAAAACTTCCAGCTTTGTCCAGTCACCTGATCAGTTTTCTTCATTTTTATTCGCTGAGGAAAATGTTGATGCTTTCTCGCAGATATTTTGAGTAGAAGGATGATTTTTTTAATTTAGTTATTGTTTTGTTTTTGAAAGTTAAAGCTTTTTGGGTCTTTGCTCTCGTCAGCAAAATGAACACTGCGCTACTGTGAGTGTTTATTATATCAGCAGATACGTGAGGAATGTTGAAGTGGACAAAGAGGAAAAAGTGCCACATGGCGATGTGACACAAAGAGCCTCAGTGTTCAGAGAGAGAAACTGAGAGAAAATGAGTCTAAACAGGTAAGAAGACAGGAGATAAAGATAATATGTAAGGAATAACACACAACACGCTGTGTTCTTATAGGAAAATAATCCACGATGGGGTGGTGTGATGCGTCCCGATGCACTGTTACAACCCCGAAGCTGATTATTTTCCTATAACAGCATGGCCCAGAGTCTTTTATTCCTCTTATACCAAAGCAATTTACCAATGATTACAATTTTTCTTTATTAAAGAATCATGTCATGCTTTTTTATCCATTTATAGTTACATTTACATGTTGTTCGAAACAAGTTAGTTCCTGTTCTCACTTATGTTATAGCAGCTATAAACGGTCGTTCCCTCACCAGCGTCTTTTTTTTCTCTCTCTAGAAGTTAATAAGACAAAAAAAAAAAAAAAATCGCAGCTTGTCACATTACAGAGAAACTACGTAAAGGAGCGTAAACTGCTCTGTCCTGAAGACGTCGGAAAACTTCCTGACTGTTTCAAAGTGCTGATACCGAAGACTCCTTCCATAAACGTCACATAAACACCTCCAAACAGAAAACCTCACCATAACAAAGGTTATACATTGTTCTTTGTTAAATAATAATGACACTTTTTTTAAAATCTATTTATTGTTAGGGTTAGATTATGTGGTGCGTCCACAGAACAAGTCCCTGTGAATGAGCCGTTACTATGGAAACGATAAGGTATTAGAACTGTGATTTATGTTCCTCCCAGAACTACGTTCGGAGCTGCTGTTATAGAAAATTAATCCAAGGAATTTGTGGCTACACTTCATTATTCTTCCTGTGCTTTGATTTGCACGTAAATATGCCAAACGTAAACATATTTTATCAAAAGGAACGAGTTCCTCTTGAGCCTTTTACATTAAACCCCCTCTTTTTTTGACTTCCTATGCCATGTCCAGATTTCCTGTGCGCATTATATCACGCTGTCTATTGAAATGCTCGTGTTATCTGAGGAAACTGACGGAAAGCAGAGAAGACAAAGTGCTCTGTGAGCTCACGTAAGGTAACACGTGACCTGCGTGACAGCCGTGATCTGTTCTCGCGTTACTGTCCCTGAGCTCTCATTCTCGAAAGTGTTTATACTTTTGTCAATCTGCAATCTAACCCCTTTACATATTTTTTTCACTTCAGCAATTAATTGACTAGCTTTTATTATTTGCTGTATTTTTACTGGTGCGTTTACTGGCACATCATAATCATTTTAATTATTTACTTAAATTATTTATACCCTTTTTATTACATATTTTTAGATGATATATTTAATATTTTTATATACTTTTTTGTGTCAGTGGTATCATTTATTGCAATTTTATTATTAGCCTATTTTACTATTCTTTTACTTCACACTGAAAAAACATAATAATAATAATAATAATAATACATTATTTATGTACCTTTTCATATATTTAAAATGGCTTTAAAAATATTTAAAGCATAGCTTAAAATGCCTTACAGTGTCAAGTTAAACAAAACATAAATAAAGGTAAAAATGTAGTCCAAAATAAGAAAGCGATAGCAAATAATAAAAAATGCAAGATAATGTGCATAGATAATATGCATAATAAGATAGATAAAAGATAATATGCATAATAAGTGTTAAAAAAAATTACAAAAGTACAGCAATTAAAATAATGTGCCGATAAAAACAATAAAATCTGAGTAAATGGTAAACTGAGAAAATGTTTTTAGCTATTATTATTGATATTATTATTTTAAGATTCAAATTTATCTTGCTTTTAAAATCCTCTCTGAGACATATTATTATTATTATTATTATTATTATTATTATTATTATTATTATTATTTTACAGAATGTCAATGCTTGTATAAACTCCAGACGAATACGGAGAATAAACAGGAAGCTATGTGCCCTAAAGAGCTGCAGCAATCTGTGATATTTCACAGAGCAGGAGAGAGTCAGGGCTTTATTTACAGCAGGGGGAACCAGAAAACTTCTGCACGAGAGAAAACGTTTAGTGCCTGCTGTTCCAGTCTGACCCGAACCCGAAGCTCAGCTGTGTGCCTTGTTAGAGCCTTTCATATTCAAATCGCTCTTATGGTTGCGTTCAGAGTCCCTGAATAATCACTAGCATCGGGGATGTGTCTCAAAGCACTGTTGTTCTTTTGGTGCTCCATATGCGCGGCGTAATGCTGAGTTTAAATCGTACGCTGACTGGAATATGATTATGGGCTCATGAATAAACGAGTGTCTTGATTAAAAACCTCTGAGGAACCCAAGGGACGAGGAGCTCTCATGCAAGCAAAAGCTCTTCTCCAATCTTCAAAGCAGTGTATAAGTTATTCAGTTGTTCAGTTTGAGTCTGACACAAATTGGTGAAAATTAAGAGCAAAAAAACTCCTGAAGGCACTATTAGTACTAATAGTGAAATACACTATTCAGCTGAGTTTCCATGATTGCCACTGCCATCCAGCAGTTCCTGACTGCACAGCTGGTAATATCATTACAAACTCCCCTACTCTCCTTAAACCCGAAATGGTGGAAACGCTTGTTTTTCTGGGTTTTTTTTATAATGTCGGATGTGGACGATTGACTCGTGTAACAAATTTCTTTTTAATGGTAAATCACAAGTTGGGAAAAATCAATATCACACAAGCCTACTCGATGGCTGCCGAGTTGACAGACTTCACTAGAATGAGATTGTGTTCACCTGCTCATTCTTTCTGACGTCTCTGTTCTAATGCTGTATTCGACTAAAGGTTAATAATCTCCGACCTCCGACTAAAGAAAACGGCCCCTCCCATCTCAGAATTCCTACTCGGGAACTCGGGAAGGGCTCCTCAAATATGAATCCAGCAAGTGACGTCAAATCAACATGGCTGCTCACAGCATCAGCAGTAAACACGGCAAAGCACTTCTTACCTTTAAATGAGTTATACCGTATCTACAAGTATTATCTTTAGATCAATAAATATACAGACACATTCGCTTGTTAAACCTGTAACACTGACTCTAACTGTTTTGAGGAAGTAAATATACATCACCCATCATAGTTAGCTGCCTAACAAAAGACGAACACTTTGACATAATGACGTAATTCAGAGCTCTGACTTCACACTTGCGAGGTAAGTCGAATGTAGCGTAACCCTACCAGACGTCATACGCTGCCTGCATCGGATCTTCTCCTCAAACTACATTATAATCGGATGTGCTTTATGTTTTGGATTGTGATCTTCTCACGGTGTGCACCCGCATTTCATTTTCAACACTGTGTAACTGTAAAAAATCGTAATCCGTGGTAGATATACATTTTTTTCCTATTCAAAACCATCGGGCGTGCAAACTTATGCACTCTGTTGTTTATAGATATTTTCTTGTCGTGTTAAGTCCAGGAGCAGCTCCTGGAAGTTCAGGACGCAGTGTAAGTTATTACAGTAGAGGCTTTGGGAGAGCACAGTAAAAGTAAACCCTTGATAGAAACCATGTGAGCTGGAGTTCGAGTCTTATTACTCTGTCACAGAAAAATGAAACATGTGCAGGAACGCAGGAAAAGGCCACGGTATTGTGAAGTCTCATTACTGGCACAGAGCCCAGTTGTTCTTGTATACACAAAGATTTCAGGCCCCTCTGTGCTTTTTTTTTTTTTTTTTTTTTTTTTAGTGGGACTAGATTTATCCAGACAGACGATTTCCCTCATCAAACCCCTCACACGCAACCTGGGGGAAGGGAACCGACTCCTGCAAACACACAACTCACCCCCCTGAACATAACCCCAATAACCCCCGCTTACTGCCTCTTCAATACATATGGAACAAAATGTGCACTACCTGTAGGAGTCATGTTGTCCTCCTACACACACCAACACACTGAATAAAGGCTAAGGGTTAGCCTCATAAACACACAGCGGATCTTTACATCCTTACATGCTGAATTTGTAAAAGAATCGACACGCTTTTATTTAGCTCAACGATCTGAGCTAGCAAGCTACAAAGAACCGCACCGAAGTTAGCAATCTGAGTAGCTAATGTTACTTCTCTAGCAGTCGCTAGCTGACATTAGCCACGTTCAGTAACAAGCTAGCTAATGTTAGGCTAAGTATTGTGGAATTAAAAATGAGAATTGGCAATTTATCCCTGAAGTTGATTGGTGTCTACTTTAATGTTTTAGTGTTAATAGATGATTAGGCTAATTCCCAGCAGGAAGTGTTTCTTAAAAACTCAGGCATGCTAGCTTACAGGCTAACTATTAAACCATGTAACCAGTGGCCAAGTTTACTGGCTAATTATTATCCAGGTAGGAACTGACTAATTATACCCACTGATTAAAATCGGAAATTGGTTTATTGGTTTCTATTGCCATTTTTTACATCAGTACTGAATTTATTTTAATAGTTATTTAAAAAAAAAAAAAAAAAAAGCTAGGTTAATTCCTATTAGGAACGGTTTCTAGCAGAGAAATACGTTGCATTTAAAACTATTTAGCTATAGTAGTTAAAAGCTAACTATTATGTTGTGTATCCAATAGTTGAGAGTTGGTAACACTGCTCAAAGTGCGTAATGACAGTGTGGCATCCACCTCTCTACAACCTAGCACCCTAAATATATCCGTGTGTGTGTGTGTGTGTGTCCCAGATTTTGGAGCAGATGGGGCTCCGTCTCTTGCAGAGTGACACCTCATGGAGGCGTTTCTTCAGAACAGATGGGCCCTGAAGGATGCTGGGATGTCGCTAATCTGCAGTAGCTTGTACACAGTTTGTATAGTGCCATGCCCACAACACATCCACACACACAATGACAAATCTACATATGCAACGTCTGAGCCAGAATCTGGGACCTGGTTCTGGGATCTGGTTGGGAATGGAAATGGTGAAAGCACATTAGTTTTGCTAATAAGACGTACACGTATGTTAGGATGTCAGGATGTAGGATGTCATCTATCCGTCTCTCATCCTGAGGGGTTTAGCCGAAGCCATTCACGTTTATACTGGGGGGGGGGTTACATATTCTCTCTGATATCTCACTGGGTCATATTTAGGAACCTGAGAGTAATTATTCCAAGTTATAAAAATATGATACACAGCTTATAATTATGACTCATGACTTATGACTCATGACTCATATAACAATCGAAAACATTTTCCATCTTTCTGTAAAATTGAACGATTTAAATCAAGTAAGTCAAGGTACTTGAGCAAGCAAGACGACAGCGCTGTTGAGTTCTGGACTGTGATTGGTCAGAAGGTGTTGATTACTTTTCTACAACAGCAGCTCTGACAGTAGTGCAGCTGCACATCACAGGTTTATATTAATGCACTCGTTCTAATGCGTTATCGTTATAGGGAAGGAGTCTCCAGTGTGAGCGCTTTGAAACAGTCAGAGGTAAAGCTTTAACTTTAACCTGAAAAATATTAATATTAACACAATATAAATATCATATCATCTCGCCACCCAGCCATTTTTTACATTATTTGTCACATGTAATGTTACGCACACTTATATGTAATTATATACAATTAGAATTTAAAGGAGTCCTGTGGCTTAGAAATACTTTATACTATATATATTTAGTAATATAATGTTTATAAGTGTAGCTTTATATACAATTATGAATGATAATTTTAGTAACATGGCATCAATGTTATGTAATCTTATGTACTGAATCATGTGTTACTCGTGTTTGTCTTTTAGAAATGAAGTAAAGGAAACGTCTGGGATAAATAATGATAAGCTAATCAAATACCTTATTAACATTTGCTGTATTTAATATTTATATCATATACAAAATACCGTATCCTTTATCTGTACTTATAACACTGATTATCAGAAGTTGCTTTACGGTGTTCGTGTAGTATAATCTATAATCTATAATATCAGTCTATAATGATTTACATGCATGGTTGATCATTTTATAGATTTGGACCGATAAATGTACAGGGTGTCAGAAAAAGTGCAAATCAATGAGAGTAAAAGTGCATAAACTTAACGTTATAATTATTATTTACAACGTACTCTAGTGGCTCTACATGTTCACATTTACGCTCTACGCAGTTTCTCAGCCGCTGTATCACGTCTTCGCGGATTTTTTTCTCAATATATTTAAATCAACATATTGATTGGTTGGGTCCTGAATTTTCAGACGCCCTGTATTATAATATCATATCTATCTACTATATATATATATATATATATATATATATATATATATATATATATATATATATGATTAATGTAAAAATTAAAACACTGCGTGGTGCTGTTATAGGTAAATAATGAGTGATGTTGATTATTTTCCTATAACAGCACGTCCCCCAGTGTTTATTCCTGCTACGCCACTGCAACTGGCCAACAGTTACAAATTTTTGTTTATTAAAAAAACATCATCACAAATTTTTATATGTTTATAGTTACATTTAATGTTATGGAACGTCCACGAAACAAGTAAGTTTCTGTTGTCACCTGTGTTTTAGCAGTTATATAGCAGTATAGCAGTCTATAGCATGTATGTATGTTATAGCAGTTCTCTCTCTCGACTTTAATAAGACAAAAACAAAAAAGATACAGAAAAGCAGGTTGTCATTGTTACTGAGAAACCAGAAAGCATAAACTGTTTCATTTCTGAAAACGGTAGAAAACAGTTATTATAGTTTCAGTCTTATTCGATGTAAAAAGTAACTGACGGGATGTTGAAATATTTCAGAGCCAATTGTTTCATTTTCATTTGATTAGTATTTATTAACATATATATATATATATATGTGTGTATATAATAGACAAAACACTATTATTTATCTGTATCTATAACACTGATTACGTGTTATGGTATAATTTATAATCTATAATATCGTAGATGTAGTATAATCTATAATTTATAATCTATAATATCAGTCGATAATGATTTACATGCATGGTTGATTATTTTATAGATGTAAATGTACAGGATGTGAAAAAAGCATCTATATATATATATATATATATATATATATATATATATATATATATATATATATATGTATATTAATGTATACATATATATATATATATATATATATATATATATATATATATATGTATGTATGTATGTATGTATATTAATGTATATATGTCCTGATATTTTTGCAAACTGCACACCCTTAATCACCTTAGATCAAAATTATAAAACAGTGGATAGTATTCCATCCTATGAATAAAGTCACTTGATTAAAACTGTCCTGATGTTAAAGTATTTGATCAGTGGATGCATAAAACCATAACACTGTAACACTGGGGAACAAAGGAGTTTGGTCCAAATTGAGATCTTTCCCTTTCTCTAACTACTCAAACAGCCCAAGAGGGCGAACTTTCTCATGTGTGCATGACTCCTAGAAATGATGCAGACACGAAAATCCTAAACAGACGCTCCGGTTTTCACGCACATTCATTACCGCGTGCGTGAATTCCTGGAGAATATCGGATTATTGGAGGAGAATATCAGAATCAGGTGAAGTCTCTGTGTCTGTACAAGTCATATTCTGCATATTATCCTGCAGTAATGGTTAAACCCAGAGCTGTAGGACATGTATTCATCATGCAGCTCTACAAACACACAGATTACACACTGCATGGGATAAATGCATACAGTGCACAAGCGCTTTATAATCACAGGACCTGATCATAAACTACTCCGAGATTAAAAAAAAAAAAAAAGAAAGAAAAAAGGCATGCTTCTTATTCTTCTTGGTCTTCTTTTTTTTTTTTTTTTTTACAGTGTAACATTATTGTATTTGCATGCATGTGTTTTGTAAAGTACTCACGCTTTTAGTGGATTGTGAATGACAGTCGCCATGTTGCCACACTGTAACCCAATAAACCCAAATCTTACACTTTTTTTTGGGGAACCTTATGAAAAGAGAGAGAGAGAGAGAGAGAGAGAAAGAGAGAGAGAGACCTATACGAGCCTCAGCGTCCAGCCAATAGAATGTCAGGATTCAAAATGTGGGCGTGGCTTATCCAAGCTGTCAAAACCATTAAAACTAAACATTTATACATTTACACACTGTTACACAATTTTTTCTTCTTTTTTTTGGTATAAAGCACGTTTGAATATATCTTATATCTATATAGTGACATTCATACTCATGTAAAATGAAAGAAATATGTATATTATATAGATTTTCCTACATTTTTTATATTTTATTTCTATTATTTACGTTATTACTGAATCTAAAAATATGGATTCAACCAAAATTCTGCAACATTTTAATAAATCCTACACATATTGCAACCTAAATTTAGTGTAATGGATATATATATTTTTAAAAAAACGAAAAACTTTTATGTGAATTTGTCGTTTTTTTTGTTTTGTTTTGTTTTGTTTCTTCTTTTTTAAACCCATCATGTCCGACACGGCAACTAACCAATCACGTTCCGAGGTGATGCATAATTTAAAGAAATCCACCAATCAACATCGAGTAGGCGGGAACTAGAGAACGAGGAAACCAACGGCTGTCTCATAAACAACTCTGATTCCTATTGGATAAATAGTGCACTACGTAGGGCGTAGGCGTGTATTATTTCGTACCCTACTTAGTGTACGTGTGTGTGGAGAAGGGAAGGATTTGGGACACAGCCCCTTGTTACAAGCGTTATCTCACGTGCTCGTTAAACAGGCGGTTTTACAAAGGGGAAAAAAAAAGCTGTAGACTATTTGAATACAATTATTTTGTAGAAGCAAACGTATAAAAAAATATATTTAATAAACACATTTTGAAGCTTTTGAAGCAACTAGATAACAAGGTAGCTTAATTTTGCTTAGCCTTGACTAGCTAGCTAAGGTGTGGAGTTGTCTTTGCTAGGTGCTTAGCTAGCTAGTGAGTTAGCTGTGTTGTGTTTTCACTCTGTGTGTGTAAATATATCACAGAAATGAAGAGAGGAAACTGGAGAGGAAGAAGGAGCAGACGCCATCATCATCATCATCATTCTCCTCATCATCATCATGATGGCTCTGACTGGAGTATGAGGAATCATCCAACAGACTCATCTGAGTAAAAAAAAAAACACCCAAACCCAAATCAAACAGATCTGATGTTCATGTGATGATGATGATGATGTTTCTCAGATTAAACACTTAAAATGTCCATGTTGTTGTGTGATGCTGATTTGCAGATCATCAGACAGAAGTTCAGGATCAGACTCCGCTTCATCCTCCAGATCCAGTGCTCCTGCTCCAGGTGATCTCTCATCACCTTTCTTACACGCCCACAAAACTCCATAAAAGGTCAAAAGCACAGACACGAAATGAGCGCTCAGGGTAAAGCCTGAATGCCAATAAAAAAAGTTAATAATATTAATAATAAGCGAGCGCCAAATCTTCCATCAGCTGAGGCGTGTGTTTACGGCGTTTGTCTTAATTAAGTGATTCGTTTTATTTGTCTTAATTTATTGGATTGTGTTGGTT
>CM040993.1:17542399-17578105 GCA_022985145.1 Pangasius djambal
AAGGAAATGAGCTGGAAGTGTTACTGAGCATCTTGCAGAAGCAGCCGCAGTTCTTCTGGAGACTTTGACTGTCGACTCGCTTCTTATTTCTGCAGCGAAACCCAGCAGCCTTCATTCTGTTTTTATCTGAAAAGTGTCTCTTATGGAATCTGCTGCTTTCTTTACTGACATACAAACATTTTTCTGTAAACGTTTCATTCTGTGCTGGAAAACTAATGTTTGGAATCTAAAATGTTTTTGTACTGAATCAATAATGTAGATAAAAATCTATAAAATAAAAATCTATAACAAAGTTTGTACTAAAAAAAAATAGGGTGCCTAAGACTTTTGCACAGCGCTGTATATTAAAAAATAAACATGTGAACATAAAGTATAATGTATAGAAGTATCATGAGTAAAAAAAAAAAATAAAAAAAAAAGGATAACACGTTAAACCTGAAAAAGAAAAATTGTGAAAATTCGGGTCTAAATATTTAAACTTTACGATGTATCTTTATAAATATAGCAATTTAAAAAAAATCTTTAAATATATCAATGCTTTTGACGTGTAAAATTTACACATTAGAGCACCGTTGCATTCATGATGCATCTGATTTCTGTGGTTAAAAAAAATTCTTCAGTTAAAGATAGTTCTAGTTTTAAAAAAAAAAAAAAAAGATGTAGGTGTTTATTTGAGTCTGACACAAAAACAAACACATATAATTTAGGATTTTGTGTAGAAATGTTTGTACAGATAGCGAAAATCCTGTAAGAAAGGCAAACAGTATAAAAAGCAACAGAAATCCGGATAATGATTGATGATAAATTGCAGTGATGCTCTGAAGGGATTTAGAGATTATTTACATCTTCTTAAAAACAGCCTTAAATGGACTCTCCATAAGCGCGGACACTGAACATGAGCTACATGACCTGTGATTTATTAAGCGTGTGAGAGCTGCACAGGATTAATAAACCTCTCCGTGTGTGTATCCTCGATCAAGAAACCTCCTCTAAGCACATTTTAAAGAATTAACATTGGGTTCGATGGATTTCCGTGTCTCAGGCTAAAGGATGTAGGATCAAGGAGTCATGAGGACATGAAAAATAATGAAAGATTTGGAAACGCACCCGTGTTTTCGGAGTAAAATGACAAAGGATGTTTCGTTGAAGCCATACCACAGGCGTGTGTGTGTTATGAAATTAAATAACAGCTTATCGTCTAAAGAGATTTGGAGTGAAGGCAGGGCAACGCTTTTTCTTTTCTGAATCCTCGAGTACCTGCCGACGCCCGTCAAATATTTCTGCCTGTAAAAGCTACTAAGCTTAAAAATGAGTTTTTAAAATATTATTTTTTGGAAGCACTTCCCTTAAGAAAAAATGCAAAGTTAAAACTATGACCTGCGCACAAACCGTAGCTTTGATTATTCCGATAAACTCTTTCAGTTACACGACAAATATAAAGATGTATAGACATCATAAACTCAATCCTAACAAAAAAAATACAAAAATCTCTTTTATATGTAATTTCTAGATCCAAAAATATTTTCCAAATCCAATTCCAGTCTTTTCCGTTTGTGGCAGGATTTAATTTTTATTTTTTCCCAATATATATTTTTAAATTTATATGGAAATGCTGTAGAACGTAGAATCTTTAAAATTGTTTTCCTATTCAGCGTTTGTGTATAACAGCATGCGATCATGTTAATTAAATATTAATTAACATTAAAAAAAAAATTAAAATAAATAAATAATAAAAAAAACAGGTCTGGATGTTGTGCTCCTCCACCACCACCACCAAACAACTCCATCTTATCTGGGGGGGGAAAAAAAAAAGGATCTAATTTATTAATTCTGTAATAAACCTGTCAGAGATTGGAAGTTTGGACAAAAAGAAGAAAGAAAAGAAAAATGTTTTTTATACAACAAGAAAATTAGTGTTAAATTTACAGTACATCACAGACCTTTATTTATGTAAAAAGTCAAAACGTAAAGTATAAACGTAAATTTATGGAGAAAAGAATGTGATCATGTTTCGTTCCTTCGCTTTTTCTTTCTCTTTTCTCTTTTTGTCAGCTCATCATGTCACTGAGAATCTGCTCTGTCCTGAAGATTTTAAAGTTACAGCTTTACCTCTGACTGTTACAAAGCCCTGACACTGGAGACTCCTTCCATAAGCGTTAAAAAAAAAGTCTCCTTAACAGAAGAAAACTTCACCGTATCAATGATTACGCTCGTGTTTAAATCCGTTTCTGTGACACGTCCGACTGTACACCTTCCCGCGAATGAGCTGTTGCTATAGAAACGATAACGTGTCAGAACGAGCGCATTAATCTAAAGCTGCGATTTGTCCGAGTTGCTGTTATGGAAAATGAATCAACACGTTGTTTCATCCAGAATCTAACAGCGCTGTGGTGTGAACGTTGGCCGTGTGTGTTGTAGAATACGGCCGTCCTGTCCGCCGCCATCTTCGTGACTTTATCAGGAATGCTGCTGCACGTTCACTTCGTCAAGGTGGACCACGAGACGCTGCTCATCGTCGGCTCGCTCGGCGTCCAGCTGTCCTCCGCGTACGCCTCGGGCCGGGAGAGCACCACCTTCATCGAGATGAGCAGGATCAAAGACATCGTCATCAACGAGGCCATCCACATGGTGAGAAAACGTTGTTTATTAGAGCTGTAACAGTCACATCATCATTGAAATCCGAGATCAGGTCTGTCCTCTCACATATTCTCATTCATTTCCTTGCCAAGCGAATCGTACTGTAATTTACCAGGGTGCGAAAAGAACTGAACCGGGGCCTGGGGGCGGAGCTATAAATAGCATTTTGGTGACTGTCTGATAGAGTTTCTCATTTCTAGTCTCCCTTTCCTGCAGCTTTGAAGCAGCGTCACGATCTTATCACACAGTTAAATAAATGATACGTCTGTTTTTTTAATTTCGTGATGAGTATTTGATTAATCTTGCTCCTCACAGCTACTTCTACAGCTACTGTTAGGAACTCGACCCGGGTGCCGGTACTGCAGTCTCCACTGGAAATGCGTTCTTGGTCAGAATGCATGCGTGATCTGGGTGTGAGTTTTGTTTTCCTCCCCAATTTAGTCTCCTGCTAATTCCCGCCCACCAGTCAGCTCTCCCGGGTGACGTGAAGTCTATCACGCTCAGTGCTTCCTCTGAGACACGTGAAGCCAACCACCACATCTTTTCAAACTATTCAAACACAGGAACCCTAAAACATTCAGAGGAAAGCGCAGTCTGCCCTCTTCCGCATACATGAGCTCATAGATGACCACGATTGGCTAGTGTCGCTGTGATTGACAGGGGAGACGGAGAGTACGCCCCTCCCACCCTAAAAGATCACAGCCACGGATGACCGTGGCATAGACGGGATTCGAACGTGCGATCTCCGAACGCGTTTGTGTCGCGCCACTCGGCAGCAGGATCTGTGTGTTTTCCGTTAACGTTGCATCCATTCGCAGTATAAAACATGTGGACGGATCTGATCGGAGCAAAATGGTCAGTTAAACTGTATTAACGGATACGTTTTATTTTCAGCAAACGATCATCTACTACCTGTGCATTTTGCTGAAGGATCCTGCAGAGCCTGATGGAGTCAGCAGTGTTGTCCCGCTTTTCCAGGTTTGTATTTATTTCACTCAGTCAGCAGGTCCATTTGCACGTCCTCTAACGTCACTGGACTGCACAGTACGGTTTCTTTGTCCGTTTCTAGTTGCCTCATGATAGACACCATGAATTAAATATTACTCCAAATTCACAGACTAATGAGAGCGGAGGTTTTTTTTTGTTAGTCGAGTCTTTGAGCTTCTGATCAGAAGGTTTGCGCGTTCAAATCCCAACTGCCACAGTGTTTTGTGTCTTTGAGCGAGACAAATAAACTTCGTCTGAACAAGACGCATAAACTTCATCTGGCCAGTGGGTCGTATGTCTCAAGTATACGTGTATTCGGAGAAACGTGACCGCTGAAATTAAGCAAATCTGACAGCTTGTAATAAACGAAGCATGGGACGGGGGGTGCCAATACTTTAATCTCAATGAAGCGTGAATTTAAACTTGGTGTTAAAATGCAAGAGAATGGTGTTGAAGCTGTAATACGCTGTGTAGCACTGTTACGTCGTACCCTATGCAGTGAGCGTGTCTAGTGAATAGGAAGCCGTCTGTAAGAAGTCGTCTACAGAAGAAAGAAACGTGTAACGAACGTAAATAACTGCGACAAGAAGGCGTTACTGTTGCTAAGTAACCCTAAGCTGTTAAATTATATGATAAAGTCGTGATACCGAGCCTTAAACCTTTCCGAAAATTGCTTTTTAATCATGTAGTCACTACGCTGCTGGGGCTCTCTGTTGCCGTGGGTGTAATTGTTCAGGGATTAGTTATATTTAACTTCAGCGCCCGATGAAAAGCTTTAAGAAGAAACGTTAATCATTTGTATTCTTCTCTCAGAGCTCCAAGCCGAGGCTGAACTGCCTGGTGCGGGTGTACAGGAGCTGTCAGGAGATAATGGGCCAGACACGATGACGACGCTGACGGAGGAGCTGAAGGTATAAATGTCAGCGCGTCCGGTCCTGCCGCATGCTCCGAATATCTCTGCGCTTACTCTCTAATTTCCTGAATATTTTTAGAGCCTTTTTTTTTTTTTTCCCTTCCTATTTCTCTTCAGCAGAAACCTTTTGACAAAAGGCCTTGAAAAACCCTTTCAGAGTCTCCACGTGAAGCGTGACACTTCAGTCTAAATCAGTGTTTCCACTCCATTACGCTGTGTTTTAGAGGGATTCCGACGTGTATTAAAGATCTGCGTTTCGATATTTCTCAGCGGAAGTACTGACGATGCTCGCAGAAAAGTCGTGCACATCGAACCTTTTTTTACACCACAGCTCTGTAGAAGTCTCGGGACTGTGATCGGTCAGAAGGTGTCGATTAGTTTTCTACAACAGCAGCTCTGACAGTAGTGAAGCTGCACATCACCGGGTTATATCAATGCGCTCGTTCTAATACGTTATCGTTTCTATAGCAACAGCTCGTTCACAGGGACTTTTGCGTCACGTAAACGGATTAAAAACATTGATACGGTGAAGCGTTGAGTAACAGTCAGAGATGAACCTGTAACTTTAAGTTTTTCGCTTCTTTGCGGTTTCCTGGTAACATTTCAAGCAGTTTTTTTTTTAAATTATTATTATTCATTTCGATTGAGATAAAAGAGAAGCTGGTGACTGTTTATAGCTGCTGTAACGTAAGCGAAAACAGGAACTGACTTACTTTCTGGATGTTCCACAACGTGAAATGTGACTATATACTGATAAAAATGGTGTTCTTTAATAAATAAATAAATAAAAATTGTAATCATTGGCACGTTGCTGTGGTAAAAGAGGAATAAAACACTTTGGGACATGCTGTTATAGGAAAATAATCACCTTCATATACAGCAGCACGTAATCCGTGATTAATTAAGTAATAATTATTAATCGTCCGCTATTTCAAGCTGTATTCAGGCTTGAGAGCAAAAGTTTGTGCACCCTCACTTGACATTTAATGTGTTTCATTTTTTATTTTAGGATATAACTTGATAGCAAAATGATATTTCTAAATGTGTGAAATTCTGACATTTTATTAGGTTTCCTGATGTTTAGTTTGGATCTCTATGTATTTTTCTGGTCATTTTTTTCCATGTTTTGGTCATGGTTTTTTTTTCTTTCTTTTTTTTCCCGGGTAAACAGTCTCCCTAAGCACTCTGATATCTTTCTGTCTTTTTCTCCAGCTTTGTGAAAAGTCAATTTTTTTTTTTTTTTTTTGCTTCAGGGCATGTGAGAGCTGTTTTCCTGATTCTTATCTCACAGCAAAACCGCTCGAGAGTTTCAGCCTGTTTCCTTTTTCCTGCATAAAGTCTTATTGTTGTGTTTCAAGTCCTTAAAACACCTCAATGAAGATTATTTAAATAAATGAACTAGAACATGTCGGCAAGCGTGCAAACGTTTGAGCTTTGCTAAGAAAATGAACAAGTGCCGTAATATTTAGGCTACGTTATAACATGATTCTAGTCAGGAAACACTACTGACTGATTTTTTATTTATTTTTTTTTATTATTCTAAACTGCATTATAGAGCTGTATTGTATTTTCTATATTGTAACATTCTTCTTGGTTTCTTCTTCAGAAAGCAAGGGGGTGCCAACATTTTCCCTTTAACTTTAACTATTAAAAATCTGGTGTGTAAGATGCATGATGAGGAATGACTATTTATTAATATGTGATAAATTTATTAGTAGTGATTTTTAAAATCTGGTTCGAAATCTTAAAAATTTAACGTATTTATTCAGCTCCACTGTGATTTTAATACTGGAGATTTTTTTTTACTGGTGATAGTTTGAAAAAAAATGTTACAGCTTATAGATTATGAAAATACATTTCAAGGTGTTTTTCCACAATAATGTCATGTAATTCATTTTTAAATAAAATTAAAATTAAGCAATTAAAGTTTGGTTTTTTTTCCTGTCTAAATAAATGGAAAGCAGTAACCTGAAGTGACCACTAGGGGGAAACCACGAGCTGCTCTGATTTAGTGTTAACTATGAGTTATACAATCTATTCTGATGATAACATGTGTTATAATATATAACTGGAAATGATGGAATAATATCAGTATTGCTCAATGGAAAAAAAAAAATTAACTGCATATTAATGAAAAGTTAAAAAATGACAACTTTCTTGGCTACATGAGCAACCAATCACAGCGAGACGTGACCATCGTGGCCACATCAGCAGACCACTGCTTCCACACACACACCAATAAATAATTGTATTAATAACCAATAAATAATAAATAACATACCAATAAATAAACACACACACACACACACATACATATATATAATATACACACATACATACATGTACAGAATTTTTTTGTTAAAATATTATTTAAAATTATTAATAAATAAACCATAATTTATGGTCAAAACCGTAGCATAAGATCAGAGAATTGGGGAACAGTCAGGACTGTCTAACTTCCAGGTTAATCAATGACTCAGTGAAATGCTCATTGTGTACAGATTTAAATGAATTTCTATTAGCTGAGTGCAGACTGTAGGTGTATCTGCTTACTGATCTCGGATTGCGTAACAGCGAGGGCTCGGTGTGACTTCAGCCCTTTGTCTTGGCTTTAGATAATCAGTTACAGACTCGCCACAGTAGCTGTATGGAAGCTGACGGGAATCTCGGTGGTCTTTCCTGCGCCCTGACTATTGTTGTGTGTAGCCTGAGGGATTGTGCTTATCCTCATCGCCGCTCTGTTCCTGTGATTCATTGTGTGAGCTCTTTGTTAAGAAAAGTGCTTGGAGTGTAGAGGATTTTACACACTGTTTATCTAATTAAAATCACACCAGCTTCTAATTACCTATCTATGATTTCAGAGCCGTACCTAGTTTCACTTTGTGTTTGGTTTGTTGATGGACGCAAGCAGACGTAATTTTTTTTTTAATAACTTCTTTTACATTTCTTTATTTTTCTGTTTCGCATTCTTCTTCTTCTTCTTCTCGTTTTGGAATGACCTTAACTTATAAGTTATTGTTATATTGCACAAAAAGTCATTATAGTCCTCCAAAGATGAGGATAGTGGCAGATTAACATTTAAAAAAGTGTACTTTGTTATGCGTATTAGTTGAACTCATGGTATCTGTTATAAGCAGCGGCTTATCAAAAGATTTGTGTGATCAGTTACCTAATTTCATCATGATACATCATTTGAAGTTGTCAGTGTGATGATATGCAATTTTTTCCTATGAAGTCCAAAATGAAAAAACTTTGAGCGTCACATCACATCGCAACCATTTCATTTCTCCATCACGTTATAAAGGTTTTGTGATCTGCTGTTATGGTGATCACTCGTGCACCACAGGTCTGCGCACTGACAACATCAGACGCCTCGATAAAGTGCAGGCATGGAGGAGGACTGCAGGGATGATGCGCCATTTGGGGCCGAAGTCTCAGCCTCAGACATGATAACTTTTGTACACTTTTCTGGCCACGAGCTTCAGAATCACGGCGGTTGCAGTCTGACTGTCTGTACTTTAAAACTTTCAAACACGTTGCGCATTTTAGAGCATGGTACAGTCAGCGAACTGAAAAACGTTCACGGATTCACGTCATTAAATTGCATTCGTTGTAGAATCTCATGTATATATGATGACAGGCTACGGATAAACGTCAGCGGTTGGTCGTCAGCCATGTCAGTCAAATTGCCTCTTCCTGTGAAAGTAGGTGGTTTTTCAAATTTATTGACTAAACATAGTGAACCTAAAGATCTGGCTTGTGAAAATAATAGCTACAACCATCTGTGGAAATTCTAATGAGCTCATTGATATATATTATAATATATAATATATATATATATTATATTGATATAACAGGTTTGTAATGAGGACATTTTCGTAACTGCACCTATTTCAGAAACATGTTATGAATCAGTGAAGATACACAGACACACCTTTTTTTTTTCCATCCCCTCATACCATATAATCATTATATACCGTACACCGATATTATAATGACGTTCAGGTGAATCGCGCACTAATTAGCACTTTATTGGGAGTTCTTCACATCGAACCATCACATTTTGATCAGGAAACGTGAGCACCTAGTAATGAGGTGTTTATGTGGAAATACAGCTTTCCCGCAGCAGCTGCTTGCGTTGTGCGAACGGTTCAGTGACGCGATTTTCTCAATCTGTGAGCGAGCGGTTGCTGAGGTGCTGATATGGTCAAGCATTTTTCATTTTCTATGCGCACAGTATAAAAGTAGCCGCGTTTCTTTTCACTGTACCTCCAGTTCTCTTTGCAGAACAGACGATCCTCACTGCCTGCGTCTCCCATATCCAGGATGATGTTTCCTCCACATTTTCTCCATCATTTCCCCTTTATTTCTTGTTTCGGTACAAAATAACGCCACAGAGTCACAAAATGATAGACAGCTCTAACCTTTATTTTAGTGAGAAAGCAGGATTAGGGGATCAGGTAAAAGATGGCGTAGTGTGTGTGAGCCGTGTGTGTGAGCGCTGAGTGTGTACACTCCCACGTTCCAACAATCAGCTGATCTCAAGCGATGAAATTCTTTAAGTGTGAGCGCGTCAGCATTTCTGAGATTTTGAAAGTCGTGTAGCGTGCACTCGGCCTAAGTCTTATCTCAAAAGCTTTGTATCCCGCTGATGGGGTGTCTGTTACCTTTCGTACACTTTTCTGGCCACGAGCTTCAGAATCTGGAAGATTCCAATCTGATTGGCTGTCTGCACTTGTCTGCGCTGATTTCTGCTGGTTTCAACAAACGTTTGCACGCTGCAGTGTAATAAGCTTTTTCGAACATAATATAGTCACTGAACTGAACAAAAACCTTCACAAAATTTCTCCAAACAAAAGAGAGTTTTGTTTGAAGTAATTTAAAGAGTAATCTTGTGTATTTGCTGATTGCGTATTGAAATACGCCTGTGATTGGTCGTCTGCCATGTCAATCAAATTGCCTGTTCTTGTGAAAGTTTGCGGTTCTTGTCAACGTTTATGGATGAAATGTACCAGACGCTAGAGGTCTGGCTTGTGAGACTCATAAAACTACACGATCTGTGATGTTTATTTAAAAAGTATTATGGTACAGGTTTTAATTACATTATAATTATTTAATTAGGCCTATGGCATGTGGCATTATTTAGCATCATTATTTAGGCTTTTATGCCCGCATAAGATGGAGAATTTATTAACTGATTCATATAGATAATCTTTTATGGTGTTAGATTCCTATCCCACTTTATTTATTTATTTATTTATTTATTTATTTACTACAATTTAACCATTGTTTATAGTGAGTATTAAATCAGTTATGAGTTATGAGCAAAAATAAAGCAGGCAGTATTTTTATTTATTATTGTTGTTGTTACAAAGTGCTAACACTGGAGACTCCTTCCATAAATGTTAAATGATCACACTTCTCCTTACAGAAAACTTCACCATATCAACGGTTGCACAAGTTTTTTTCATTCGTTTATGTGGAGCGTCTGCAGTACACGTCCCTGTGAATGAGCTGTTACTATAGAAACGATAACCTGTTAACAAGAACGCATTAATTATAAACCCTTGATTTATAGCTGCACTACTGCCAGAGCTGCCGTTATAGAAAATGAATCAACACCTCCTGACCAATCAGAATCCAGAATTCAGCAGCGCCGTGGTATGAAGTGTTTGTATTCAGTCTGTAAGTGTGCACTACTTGACAGTACACGTGTTTGAAGTCAGAGGCCAAGAGGTGAATGGCGCTTCCGTGATATCGATTTCACGTGGTTTGTGTAGAACAGCTGTCGTCGAGTCTGGGCACTTAGTCATCAGCCTAGAAGTGGTTTGGGTCATTGTCATGATAAAAGGTGAAATTCCTTTTCATCTTCAGCTCACTAGCAGACACCTGAATGTTTTGCACTAAAATCGGCAGGTATTTGCAGCTATTCATGATTCCCTCCACCTTGATAAAATCCCCAGTTCTGGCTGAAAAAGCAGCCCCAAAGCATGATGCTGCCACCACCATGCTTCACCTTGGGTATGGTGTTCTTTTGGTAATGTGCTTTTTTGCACCAAACATACCTTATGCCTTATACCACATTTTCCCACATGATTTGTGGTGATTTATTGATTAGCTTGGATGTTTTTTTGTGAGAAAGGGCTTCTGTCTAGCCTCCCTACTCCATAGCCCAGACATGAGAAGAATAGGAGAGATTGTTGTCGCCTGCAGAGAGTAATCAGTAGTTGTCAGAAATTCCTGAAGCTACTTTAATGTTGCTGTAGGTCTCTTGGCAGCCTCCCTGGTAAGTTTTTGTCTTGTCCTTTTATACATTTTGGAGGGACGTCCTGTTCTTGTTGATGTCACTGTTGTGCTCTGTTTTCTCCACTTGTTGATGAGGGCCTTCATGGTACATCTAATGCTTTGGAAATTCTTTTATACCCCTCTCCTGGTCGATATCTTTCAAAACGTGAGATACTGTGCATGCTTTGTAAGGTCTTTGCGTTCCATGGCTTCAGAAGTCAGATGAAACCAAGAAGATGTGAAGAAAATCCTACAGAAGCAGCTGGTCTTTGTTTGGGGTTAATCAGAATAATTTCACTGATGACAGATGTAAGATATATACTCTTGAATATGATTGGTTCATTCTGAACACAGTCACATCCCCTATTATAAATGTGTGCACACATATGCAACCAGGTTATTGTAACTTTTTTTTTTTTTCCCTATTTTTCCCTAAAATGTTTCTGATTGTTTTTCACTTAATTTTTATATTTTGTCATCTCCATGTTTGTCTTCTGTTACCAACAAGCTAGCCAGCTAACTGTGATGAGTGATGCATATTTTACTCCTCAAAACAGAGAACTGTAGAGTCAGTGTTACAGATTTAACCAGCGAATATATTTGTATGTTGATTGATCTAAAGCAAATGCTTGTATACACTGTACAGTACAACGCATTTAAAGGTAAAGTGGTGCTGCGTTGTGTACTGTTGGTGCTGCGCGCGGCCATGTTGATTTGACGTCACTTGCTGAATTTGGAGTCGGATACACCTCCCCTACTTTCTGAGTAGGAATTCCGAGTTCTTTGCTTTTCCTAGTTGGAGGACGGAAAATTTAAGTAGAACTTAGCATAACACTCAGTCATTACTGCTTAGCTAATAATTAACTACACCAATCATACTTACTGAGTAATTAGCCAGTAGTTAATAATACCCAAATATATTTTGTGTGCTACAAGTGCTGTATGAAGTGTGATCCAGATCCGCTAGATTATTTTTTTTTCCCGATAAAATAAAGCCATAATCATCAGTTCACGTATAGCTATTTCTTACGAAGATTTTCTAGAGGATTTAAATTGAATCCATTCCTTGAGGTTAGTTGAAAGGTGTTGTCTGTAATCTATAGTACATAATCCGTGTTCAGTAATGTTGTCGGAAGGTGACTCTAGTAGTCATTACGATCAATTTGGGATAAGTGAGCTCTGTATAAATTACAACGATGTACACATGCTCATCAAATTAAAAATTCCATGCGTACTACGCTCACCTACTTTCACTACACGCTGATTGTCTTGACTTTGTTGTTGTGGGTGTGGCCTCGCTTGCTCATTCACAGATCATAACATGAATGTATGCTGTAGCTGTGCTAAGAAGTCCCTAACTTACCGTAAACCCCCGGAAGCATTGCTTTTCTCTGACACGTCTCTTATCTATATTTTAAACTAGGTTTTGTTTTTGGTTTCAGACTGAGACAATGATACTGAAGGACAAAAAAAATACCTATACCTACAGGATATAATGCAATCTTTTCCAGCATGTCAATTCAGACTGGAGATATATTAGCTGCGGTTATTTCTACTGCTCATTTTATAGAACGTAAAATAAGATGTGAACTTTCCAGGTCCATGATGCATTCAGACTAAAATGCAGTAATAATGACATTATTACAGCTCTCATAAAACTAATCCCATCTGAAGAGGGCTTATTTCACCTGCAAATCAGTGTGAAACCAATCCAGCAGCTTTAGGCCTGGCCTTGTACACTTTGTTTTTTTTTGTTTTTTTTGACAAAACTTTCTCATGAAGACAGAGTAGTTCTTCTGGTTCGTCTGCACTGAAAAAAAGAAAGAGAAACGCCACAAACGCCACAAACACACACACACACACACACACACACACCCACAGGCGCACACACACTCTTGCACCCGTGCCATATTATTTTCACTTCCAGACCAACCTTATGTGGCGTTTATCTATCGACAGTGATTAAGAGCTCGTGCAGTTGTTCCTCGTGCTCGCCCTTGAAACATGTCCAGACAAGAATAGTCTGAAAGGTCAGAGGTCAGGGACCGTTTTCAAATCCTGGTTCCCATGTGGCTTCGCGTGGCTCCATTTGTGTTGGTCTGGGATGGTGCTTATGAAGATCTCTGGTAGGTGTAGATGCTGAGAAAACGACCAGAGGGGAGAAATTTCACAGGGCGGTGTTTCGGCCTGCTGTGAGGAGTCCTCTAAGAGGATAATCATCTCCACTGGAGGTGTGAAGAGCCCAGGAACTGCAGGGAGTGGGGTGTGGGATTGTGACACCTTTCCAGCCCTTTCTGAATTCTCTCTCTCTCTCTCTCTCTCTCTCACACACACACACACACACACACACACACAAACATCCTCATGTTACTGGTCCTGGACTTTCCCGGACTAATCGTTGCACCATAACCGTTACCATGAGCTTATTTAGCATCTCGATAAACTCTCTCATGTTTACACACGGGCAGCTGAAGGATGGGTGAAACCACACACACACACACACACACACACCGTTCTGCATGTGTATGTGTAAACAGATTGGAAGCAGACAAGTGTGATGTGTTTGTGGATGTTCAAAAGTCCTGTTTGTGTACACTTAACCTTATTTTTAAGGTGGCAAATGTTTCCAATTTAACCGGGAAATTACTAAACACGACAGAAAACAAATTACTGCAAGTGAGAAAATATTAAATGTAGGGAATATATTTAGTACTTATTTGCCTCAAGGTAATAATAATATTTCTATAGTAGCAGCTCGTTCACAGACGGTCCTCCACATAAACACATTAAAAAGCTGTGTGTAATCGTTGATATGTAAAGTTTTCTGAAGGACACGCTTATTTAACACGTATAAAAGGAGTCTCCAGTGTCAGCACTACAGCTGTAACTTTACGTTTTCTAACATCTTCAGGACAGAGGAGTTTACGCTTCATGGTTGGTAACTTGGTAACTTCAGGAGAGAGAGAAAAAAGAGAGGCTGATGAGGGAACGACTGTTTATAGCTGCTGTAACGTAAGTGAGAACAGGAACTAGTTTTCATGAACAATAAATGTAACTATAAATGGATAAAAAAGTATGACGTGTTGTACTTTCATTAAAAAAAAAATGTAATCGTCAGCAAATTGCTGTGTTATAACAGGACTAAAACACTTCGGGACATGCTGTTACAGGAAACTAATCAACTTCAGGGTGGTAAACAGTGTATTAAAAAAAGAAATTTAAATACACACTAGCAAAATGTACAAAATTTAATGAAGTTTAGTAACTTTATTAACTTCAAGGGAGAGAAAAAAGAGAGGCTGGTGAGGGACTGAGTGTTTATAGCTGCTGTAGCGTAAGTGAGAACAGGAACTAGTTTCATGAATATTAAATGTAACTATAAATGGATAACAGCTGTTATAGGAAACTAATCAACTTCAGGGTGGAAAACAGTGTATTTAAATTTTTTTTTTTTTACAAAATGTACTGAACTTTATTAGCTGTGTGTTTATAGTGTTTATAGCTGCTGTAGCCTAAGGGAGAACAACTTCCACAACATTAAACGTAACTATAAATGGATAAAAAAAATGGCGTATCGTTCTGAAATCAGTGAAAATTGTAACTGGTGCCAAATTGCTGTGGTGTAAGAGGAATAAAACACTTCATTATAGAGCAGAAGTGGAATTAACACAGGGCCTCAGCTCAAAAGTAAGGAATAAAACACTTCAGGATATGCTGTTAAAAGGAAAATTAACTAGTGTTGATTATTTTCCTATAACAGCATGACATGGAGTGTTTTATTCCTTACTTTTGAGCTGAGGCCCTGTGTTAATTCCACTTCTGCTCTATAATTGTGTTTTTCCTCCTGCCAGTGTCGCCTTTGTCGTGATCATGAGGATTCATTAGCATTAATTAAAAGATGTTGAACAGTTAGAGGTTTTGGACTGAGCAGTGTGTGATGTGGATTAGATTAGCTGTGGGGTGTTTTGGAGGGAAACCCCACGGTGTGTGTCGAAGGGTGTTAAAAAAAACCCCACTGAGGCCATAAGTGACAGTTTTTTTCACCCCCACCCTTCTTCCACTCTTTAACCGACGGAGCGCGTGCTGCTGGAACAGGTCTGCTTCATTATTTAACGGCTTTTCAAACAACAATAGAGCTGTTTCGGTTTGAGCTGAAACTCATGCAAATTTAATGATGCAGCGTGTAGAACGACGTCTCAGTGCCATCAGCAGAAATAGTTTTTCTGTAAACAGCTTTATTTATTGCACATGTCATATACTGAATATAGTAGACAACAACTGAAGACATGCAAAATACAATCAGAGTTCACCTCCAAAATTATTGGCATTTTTTATATATATATATTACGCATTTACTCATATAGAGATGCTGTGTAGTTTACCTAACTTTACCTTTTAACACATAAAGACGGCATTATTTCCTGCAAAACGCAGATTTCAAAAGTATTGGCACCCACACCATAATCACGATCTGCTCAAGCTTCCACTCTAGCGAATACCAGCACTGATTCAGCACAATGTTTCAACAGGTTTCAAACCCACAGACGGAGATGAGGTTGGCGATGAAGTTTCGAACAAAAGACGAGGAATTTTGTTAGAGGAAACGTTGCAGTGTAAATTCTACAAGTGAAATTTTCGCTCCTGCTGTGCAGCGTTTGTTATACAGTGATTTTTGCCCGTTCACTTGAAGGGTGCCAATAATTCTGGATGTGACTCTAAATTGCACACAATAAATTAAACATCACGTGCAGTTAATGATACCATGATGCAATATAGTTTTATGTTAATGCAATATTTATTTAAACATTTTTATCATATTTAAATATTGTTTAGCTCTCCAAACCACTGGTTTTAAAATTATTGGCACCCTTCTTTATTTGGTTGTTTTATGGATTGCCCTCATTAAGACCATATGCATTTGATTACAGATAAAATTGAAGAGAAAATATATGGGATGGGTGCGCCTTGTGCTCCAAGTTCCCTGGGATAGGCTCCAGGTTACCCCCCGACCCTATGTAGGATAAGCAGTACAGAAAACGGATGGATGGATTTTAATAGAGGCAAAGTACTTATTCCAATTGCTTCAGTGGGAATTATAAATCATTGTTTGGAGAGGTGCCAATAAATTTGAAACAGACAACATCACATATATATTACCTGACATACATGCAAAATAAAAACCAAATGGAATAGGGCACAGTGTACTCTCAGATGTACCTTTTTCTACAGTCCACTCCAAAAAATATTGGCACCCGTCCTCCAATTGACAATTTAATAATAAAAAAATAATAATAATAATGATAACATATGCAATTAAAGATATTGTGATGTTGCAATATTTATTTAAACATGAGGAATTTTCTTAAGTTCTACATCTTCTGTTCTCCAAACTACTGCTTTCAAAATTATTGGCACCCAAGCATTAATATTTGGAGAAGCCTCCCTTTATTTCTAGTTGTTTCATATATTTTTTTTGGCACCCTTTATCAAAATGAGCAAAAAATTAATATATAAGTTGAAAAACGCATACAATTAATGATACTCTGATGCTGTATAGTTTTAAGTTAATGCAATTTTGATTTAAACATAAACAAGTAGTACATTTTTTTACTCTCCAAACCACCGGTTTCAAAATTATTGGTGCCCCTGCAACAATATTTGGTTTATTTATATTTCTAGTTTTTTTAATATATAAATATATGCATTTGATTATGGTTTAAATGTGGAACCGTATATATGTTTCTGAGTAAAATACAATATTATCTAAAACCCTTTTTCTTTTGTTTGTTTGTTTGTCTGTTTTTATGAGAATGATTATAATAGAGGCAAAGCTGAGCAGTTTCTTCCTTTTTTTTTTTTGAGTGGAAAATTTCATTCACTGTATTGAAGGGTGCCAATACTTATGAAACAACAATACCAGCCAAACGGAGCGTGGGTTAATCAGCTCACACCTGCTTGGTTGTACAGGAAATCACATCGTGTTTTTCGCGAGTGAACTCGGTCCAAGTCCGTGTTCCACGGAGCCCACGTGGGAGCTTTAAAGGACGGAGCGGCATCTCATATGTCCGCCTCATGTTTCTGATTCAGCTGCTGCACCTCAGGAGGTCACTGTATTTAAGAGGCTCACTGCTGTGCTTTTGAAAAGAAAAAGAAAAAAGAAAGAAAAATCCTTTTCCATCCCCCACAAGTCTCCGAATTACAGAGCCTGCTTTCAAGCTGCCATCACAGCACACACACTTAACACACACATTAGCTTGGGATTTGAATTTTGGCTTCGAGCTCTGATTGTAAACAGATCATCGTCCTGTTGACTGAAGTGTGCCGAAACTCAGAGACAGGTGTTCGACCTGCCTTCTCATGGGAACGTGGCTGTGTTTAACAACAAGTCTTTTATTTAGCCCTAAAGCACTTTTCCCCCACGACACACAACCATTTTTCTGTTTCTCTCTGGAACTCTATATCACTTTAGTTATTAGTCTTGGAAACCTTATAAACTTCCCTAAGTCGTTTTTCTTTTTCCAGGAATATTTCCTCTAATTCACTTTCCCAACCCTGAGCCTCAGCTGAAGCAGTGATTCTGAGTCATTTATCAGATAAGATTGTCTAGTAAAGAGAAAGAGGAAATAGTTTTACTGAGAAATTCTTTTCCTTTAAAAAAAAAAAAAAAAAAAAAGTGATGTCCTGAAAGTTAAAGGTGGCTTCTGTCATTTTAATATCAGAGCTCAAGTTTGGCAGGAGATGTTTATAAAATACTGTAAAATTACCACAAAAAAAGTCTTTCAAACCCTATATACTGATCCAAAATCCACTACATGTATTGCCTTTTTTAAATGTAACATCATACCAGTATTTAAAAAAAAACACTACTGTTTTCTGAATGATGTATAAAGGTGCTAAAAAAAAAAGTCTCATATTGTAACAGATATTGTCATAAATAAACTTTAGCTACATGTGTATGAGAATAAGTATGACAAATCCCCCCCAATCACACACACTTATGCATTAAAGTGCAAAGCTAACGTGGCTGCTAGGGCATGCTGGGAACTTTTAGGATGTGTTGGCCGTGTGTGTGTTTGTGATGACCTGAGGTTCAGCGTGGTATAGGATTTAGAAAAATAATCAATGACGCAGTGGTGTGATGAAGCAGATTTCCTGGAACAGCATGACCTGGAGTGTTTTATTTGTCTTATACCACAGCAGCCTGCTAATGATTACAGCTCTTATTATTGAAGAATGGCACATCATAATGTTTATTTGTTTACAATTACAGTTAATGGTAAAAAAAATATATATATAAAAATCAACAGCTGACCAATCAGAATTGGGAATTCAACAGCACTGTGGTGTAAGTATAATAAATCAGGTCAAGGAGGCACTTTCTGTTTGCTTGTCAGTCACGTCGCACGTTTATTCAGAAAGCTCCGCCTCTTGCACCAGAACTCAGGTGCTGTAACCTAAGCAGGGGGCGTGGCTTTGGGGGTTTGTATTTGTTTGAATTCTCTGCTGAAGTTTCAAAACAGCTAAATTTTTAACTTCATGCAATGAAACATTTAGCAGTGAAAAAGGGTTTTTATTTATTTATCTGGTTTATTATTATTATAATAAAGTCATTAAACATTCATTATCGTTGAACAGAGCCGCATCTGACACCTCTAGACATCTGAGTTCGAGGAAGCGGATGTTCATGCAGTCACACGGCGTTTGTCTTGGCGCACGTACTGTGTACACACAAATGAAGCGTGTGTTCTTCCAGTCAGACCGGCTCCTTCACCCCGGCTGTGTGAAGGGGAAAAAAAGGCTTGTCGAGCCGGTCAGGTGAGCAGAGACTGATTAGAAACACTCTTCACTACTAACCAGTGTGTGTGTGTGATGGGTGTTTTTCATTATCCCTACACACACACACACACGCACACACACTTGCCTCAAGGTTACCAGAGTGCAATCTCATCTCATGTGGCCTGGAATAATAAATATAAGGAATAACAGAGAGCCATGAGAGCCGTCACAAAGGAAACGTGAGAGTTACTGGAAAATCAGATTTGTTTTGTTCAACGCATGACTTCATATACCAATAACAACAACATCAGCAACAACGATTTTTTCCTTCTTCTTTTTTCCACAATTCAAATTCTGGTTTCATTACTAATAATTGTTTTTTTCCGACTCTTTATTCCAAACAGAACTATTGTCAGACGAGTGAAAACAGCAGAGAAATCTCGATTTATTTACTTTCTAATGAGTTCCTTTTGGTCTCTGATTGCTGCATTTGTCTGGATTTCACCAGCGGGATTATATAAATATATAAAGTTATTTATTTATTTTTTTTAAGAAAGCAGATGACAATGCAGATGCTGCATTTTTTTTTTAAATCCAGAAATTCCTCACTGTGGTTTTAAAATAGGTAGCATAAGTGACATGCAGGCTCATGACTTCTCGGAAAACTAAACTGGAAGACGTGCTCCTTGTGAAAAAGAAAAAAAAAAAAAAACACAGGACATTTGAACAAGTCCTGGATTCGAACTGCTGAAATTGGTCCTGATCTTTAGGTTTTATTGAAATGAGTCTGTTCGTCTTCACTCACACGCCAGTTAATCGACTTGTTCTCGAGGTAACAGTAGAAACTTCAAAGCTTTTGTTTTTTGCTCTGACGGGTGCCATTTCTTTTTCTCACTGCTAAAACAGCAGGGTGACTTTTAAAGGACATGTCGTTTGTTTTTGAAAGTATGCGACTGTCCCACATGCTTCACATACGTGGCGTTAAATTTACACTGTAATCACAGAGAACTCAAATCTCCCCAGAGCATGAAGTAAACATGTCGCTTTTATTGAATTCAACTTTATTTGTTTATTTTTATCATTTATCATTTTAAACATTGAATCCAAGAAAACATGCATTTAACTATTTACACAGAGTTCAAGCAACAGTCTTTTTTTTTTTTTTTTTTTTTTTTGCATTTTGGTTCTTTTCTGCATTTTGCTCTTAAACGATTAACAGGTATGACTTTTAGCGTAGAATTAGCAAATACACAAAAATGTAGTTAACTAGCATCCATGCTAATAGCATGACGAGGTTAAGGATATTGTAGTGATCTACTTACAATGTTATTTTCACAAATGAGTAATTTACCTCCAGTGTGTAATTTGGTAAACAATTTTGTACGTCACAATATCACAGAAATTAAAGACGAAAGAGTGCGAGAACGTATTTTTTCTTCTTCCCGCGATCCTCAGGAAATTCTGATGATGCAACATTGTGTTGAACATGTGACTTGTGGTAGAATCCAGATATTTCGTAGCTCTGAATGTGTTTTAAACTAAACTAAAATTGTAGTTTTTTTCATAACTTGTAGTGGACAACTCTTGGAAAAGGTTTTCTCAGGCATGAGATGTAGAATCGATTCTCACATTATTGCAAAAATAAAACGTTTTCTGAAGTATTTTAATGATTACATTTCAAGGGGACGTGTAGTTAGCGATTTAAATTATTTATCTGACACATGCACGTTGTGAACGATACCTGTATTTAAACATAACCTTTTAACCTTTACTTTACATACAGCTTTATAAACGTAATATCTGTGGGAGAGAAATAGTACCACAGTCGTAGAATGATCTATATAGATTTAGGTGTTTGGGTCAAATGTTTCATTTTTCCATTTCTAAAACAAATTTAAACTTTCATTGCTTGTGTATGAACGGATTCGGGGGCGGAGCTTCATCCGAGCTCAATGTATGATGTCACAAAATAAGCTTCGATTACGTCTGAGATCAGAATATGATCCGGAAACCTTCATGCTAAGCTGGCTGGCTAGAAAACCTAGCTAGTTACAGCGCTAAACAACATCATGGTTGCTATGGTAATATCATATTTTGACAGATGCCGCTGCTGTTAAAATAAATCAGTCTGAAAATGATTAATCAATAATCAGTACACATTCTGAAATCTCACTCTGGTCAAGTTGTGACATATACAATCTGTCGCTAATTTACTAGCAGTTAGTTTAGCTAGTAAAATAGCAGCTAGCTGAGTTAGCTAATGCTAGTGGTATAGTGAAATACGTTGCATGCTTATGTAAATTTATCAAGATAGATCATAGTACGCAATTTATTACTGTACATCGGTTGTATTTAATGGTTTAAAAGGACATTTTCAGGGAAAATTAGTGACTGAATACGTGCTGTGCTGAAGGTTTGTTTCTTAAGCGCCGCATTCCACATTGTCTGTAGTTTTGGTGTAAAATATCAGCAATGTTGAGACAGAAACATGATAAAACAAAAGAGCCTTGCTGTTTAATAAGCTGGCTGTAAGAAGAGATACTTCCTGGAATGTTAACATGGAATATTGCATAACTAAACTGGAGAGCTGGCGCTCATCCCGCAGTTATACAAACATGCTGGAAAAGGGAAAGTTGGAGTTTTGATGGTTTATTGGTGTTGACTCTTTCGGCAGAGGGTTTAGTGCCAAGTTGATCCTATTTCTGCTGTAAAATGCTAAGAGAAGCTGTTCCGTTTAGCTTTAGTTCATTTCTAGCGTTGCTAGGTGTTGCTACTTTGTACCCAGAGAAACGGAGAGGGTTAACAGAACGGCCAGTGAAAAAGTTCACAGTTCTTTGCTATGCCATATGGTGCGCTTCGCTACGCTTTAGGCATCAAGCCAAGTCACCTTTATTTATATAGCACATTTAAAAGAAAACGAGTGTCAGCCAAAGTGCTGTACATCATCTCGACTAAATCTAAACTATGAAATACGAGACAAATAAAAAAAAATGAATAAAGAGAATAAACCTAAAGCAGTAAATCAAAGGAGAAATAAAAACATTAAAAGACAAAACCACAGATAAAAGACAGGACAAAAACAGAAGAAGTGATACTACAGAGCTTCAAAAACCTGGGAAAATTTCTAGATTGGATTTAAAAATGTCCATGGTAGGAGATGTCTTTATGGAAAAGGTAGGAGATGTCTTTATGGAAAAGACACGCAGTTCGCCTCTGAACTTCTTCTGAATCCGAGGAACGGTTAAAAGTAGCTGATTAGATGATCTGAAAGCTCTGGAGGTATTCTGAAGACAAAGGAGATCAGAGATGTAACTCGGTGCCAAGCCATGCAGAGATTTAAAAACAAATAACAAGACCTTGTACTATATTCTGTACCTGACTGGCAGCCAGTGAAGGAAGGTCACTGAAGACAGGAGAGAGGTTCCTCTTTTTGGTGCTGGTCAGGAGCCGAACAGTCTCCAGATCATTAAATGACAGGATCATTTGGAAATAGTTCTCAACTGCAAAAAGCTTCCTCTCACACCTGAGTTTATCTGCTTGTCAAATTTCCAGTCGAAAATAACAACAAGCTTTTTTTATGCTTTGCTTTGTTGGCAGTTTTGATAATTATAATGTGACAACTTGGAGATTCTGCTCAGACATTTTTCTCAGATTCAGCAATTAGTTTCCATGGCAACACGCACAATACTTAGCAATACATAAGGAACAAACAGTTTGTCATGCTGCTGTAGGAAAATAATCAGTAACAGGACGGTGTGATGCGGCCTGACATGCGTAAGTATTTTACACCTCTTATACCACACCAGTTTGCCAACAATTACAATTTTTATTATTAAAGAAGAAGTAGGGGTAGCGTTGTCGCCTCACAGCTCCAGGGACCCAAACTACCAAACACACTGACCCAAACTACCAAACACGCCAACCCAAATTACCAAACACACTAACCCAAATTACCAAACGCGCTGTCCCAAATTACCAAACGCGCTGTCCCAAATTACCAAACTCTCTGTCCCAAATGACCAAACACGCCGTCCCAATTTACCAAACACGCTGTCCCAAATGACCAAACACGCCGTCCCAATTTACCAAACACGCTGTCCCAATTTACCAAACACGCTGTCCCAAATGACCAAACACGCCGTCCCAATTTACCAAACACACTGTCCCAAATTACCAAACACACTGACCCAATTTACCAAATGTGCTGTCCCAATTTACCAAACACGCGGAGCCAAATAACCACACGCGCTGACCCAAATTACCAAACACACTGTCCCAAATTACCAAACACACTGTCCCAAATTACCACACATGCTGTCCCAAATTACCAAACTCTCTGACCCAAATCACCAAACTCTCTGACCCAAATCACCAAACACATTGTGCCAGATTAGAATATACGCTGTCCCAAAACAAGACTCCATGTACCAAAGGTCTACTTGGAATCTTTTCTGCAGTTGTTCCACCTAGAACCTTTAGGAAGGCAAAGTGCCAACAGATTCCTTTGTTTTTAATACGTAAACATTAAAGACATACAGTTTAATAAATTGTTCTTGTGTTTTCCCAGAATGTTGCTTCAGAATTAATGGGAAAAGTCTGTGATGTTTCAGGGCCAGTGAACGCTGAGCTCATCACACTTCAGATTCATTATCCCAGACTAATCACAGTGAGTACACAAGGCTGGATTCACCACCTTTTCTCTTCTCGTGGGATCCCGCTGGTTACTGTTAGCATCTTGTCCTCACTTGTCACTGTATGATTGTGCCAAAGTCACCCTGAGTCACATCAGCGTGTGTGAGAAAAGCACCACCCATCCATTCCCAGACGCTCCGTCAGGATCAGACTTATCACAGCTCCTGCATGTAAATCAGCTGTGTTTAATACACCGTTAGCGATATTAATCATATTATACACTTATCCCAGATTGCAATGATCACAAATGCCTCTGAGACTCTCAATTATTAGAGCAAAAAAAAACATTTTACAGTATACATCATGTGATAAACTGCACCTCTTTCATGTTGACTAAGTCCTCAGTTGCTCAACCTGCTGTTACCCAATGTCAAGCTGTATGTGCGGGATGACACACACACACACACACACACACACACACACACACACACACACACACACACACAGCTCAATGGTCATGCAGATACTCTCACAATAACCAATCCAATCAGGCCGTGATGAGACGGGGAAGATAACGGCACGGCTCCTGCCATGTAATGACACTCAGATTGGAGCTTTGAAGTGATTATCAGCTCATCAGGTTTGTGTCAAAAGCTGCTGTTTGCAGGGTCAGAAGTCAACGCATCACTTTAATAGCTGAAACAGAGTCAAGCAATCAGTTATACAATTATGTATAACTCAAATTATAATGTCATGTCATAAAAAAAAACAAAATTAATAAATAACAAAACTGCCCATGCGTCTTTTTTTAAGTTTAGAATGCAAAATCAAGTCATGAATGGATTAGCACTGTCCTGTATGCTATAAACAAACAAACAAACAAACAAACAAATATACATTTTAAACAAAAGGAATTTCAAGGTTAAAATGAAAGCGTTTTGAAATTTGTTTTATCGGTAGTGTTGGGCAATGACTAATATTCTGACAGATATTTTAGACTTTATGAATAAATCTAAAAACTAAAAAATTTTTTTTTCAAAATTAAAGTATTTCGAAATGATCAACTAGAAATGCATAAAATTACTCCTAGACTAGTTATAAACTTTTTTTTTTTAAATAATCAAAGTAAATTTTGCTGATGAGTATTTAAGTATCGTGCTATAGAAGTGGAGTTACTGTTACCACCCTGACGCTGATTATTTTCCTACAGCAGCACATCCCGAAGTGTTTTGTTCCTCTTATACCACAGCAACTTGCTAACGGTTGCAGTTTTTATTCATGAACGTACAACACGCCATACTTTTTATCTATTTATAGTTACATTTAATGTTCATGAAACAAGTTACTTCCTGTTCTCACTTACGTTACAGCAGCTATAAACTGTCGTTCCTTCACCAGCCTCTCTTTTTCTCTTTCTCTTTAAGTTAATAAGACAAAACAAAAACAAAAACGCAGCTTGTCATGTTACCTAGAAACCACAAAGAAGCGTAAAACTCCTCTGCCCTGAAGATGTCAAAGAACTTACTGACTGTTACAAAGCGCTGACACTGGAGACTCCTTCCTTAAATGTTAAATAAACGCCTCCTTACAGAAAACTTGTGAAGTGAAGCGTCCTCTATACAAGTCCCTGGGAACGAGCTGTTGCTATAGAAACGATAGCGTTTTTAGTACGAGCGCGTTAACATGAACCTGCACTACTGTCAGAGCTGCTGTTGTGGAAGATTAATCAACACCTCCTGACCAATCAGAATCCAGAATTCAGCAAGTATTTAATGCAGTAATGAATGCATTTTTATTTACTGTATTATTACAGCAGAGATTTCTGTGCATCTTGAATGCAAATTCTGACCGCTGCTATTACACACACACCCACACACACACACACACACACACCCACACACACACACACACACTCTGTGAACTGAAAACATAACAGTTTACAAACTGCACTCATCGAAACTGGGGATAAGTCCCTGATGCTTGGCGGTTACAGGAGTGAAGCATCGTTACTGCCTGAGGGCAAATCCAGAGACAGCAGCTGGGAGACTTCGCTGTGACACGTCACGTCACGAAACTCGGATTACAGAGCAGATTTGCTGTTCTTCTGAAATGCACATCCAACATGTTATTTTATATCACGTATTAATAAGATCTAATCTTTTACGTACAAAGAAATACGAACTCCAATGAAAAGTTGCACAGTAAACAAACCTGTCTCTCCCGCCTCTGTTCGGTTTCTGTTTTTCCTGATCTGTTGCATCTGACTTCTCATAAAGGACGTGATTATTATCTGTAAAGATCTATCCGAGCGCCCAGAAGTCTACAAATAAACATCTCTGAACAGCGACGACAAAAATTAGGATTATATTATATTCCTCAGTTTTCCCATGAGAAAAATATACTACAGATAACATCATCTTCTAGACGTATGACGAGAAATTAAGACCTACAGTAAACATTCAAAGGCAAAAGTTTGCATCCCCCCGAGAAAAGCATTTCACATGAACTAACTTTATTTACTGCAGTAATTAACATTAGCAAACGTTAATCGTAGCACGGGTGACATTAACAACGTAACAAAGTTAGTTGACAAGTCATTTATTCAGACTGTGATTAATATAGGTTTACATAAATGTGCATAAGGTAAATGACAGCATGTTCCTTAATGTTAATTACTTCCTGAACTCTGGACCTGCTTTTCAGGCTCACTTCTGAATTTTGCCAGTTAACAACCGCAAACGTTCATTAAGGTGTTGTTAATTTCATGTTGCTTGGGATTACTTTTAATCAGTGATGGCGTGAACGTTGGTTAATGCACGTGTTGATGATTCTGCTTATTTGGTTTATTGTTAAAAAAAAACAAAAAAAAACATGAATTAATTACGAGTGTTAGTTTCCTTGCTAAGTTAGTTCTGTTATGTTCGTTCTTCTTCGTTACTGATGATGTATGCATGATAAAATGTACAGTTTGTTTATGCGAACCTTAATATAAAACTTTATGTAGAAAAGTCCATTTTCGTAATTGGCACGAGCATACAAAGGCTGCTGAGAGAAAAACATGAATCATTTTGTTTATATTTGATGATGAAAGATCATCTCTGAAACGGCTTTTAGTACGGGTGCGCAAACTTTTGCACTCAACCGTACCTCCTTTTAGCAATTCTAAAAGCGTTACTTAGTTTGTTGGATTTGTTGTAGGTTTTAATATATTTTATACCACAGCACTGCTTAATCCTGGACTGTGATTGGTCAGAAGGTGTTGATTAGTTTTCTAGAACAGCAGCTCTGACAGTAGTGCAGCTGCACATCACCGGGTTATATCAATGCGCTCGTTTTAATACGTTATCGTTTCTATAGTAACAGTATAGTCACAGACGGACGCGCCACAAAAAACGTGTGTAACCGCTGACATGGTGAAGTTTCCTGTAAGGAGATGTTTATTTATTAACATTTATGGAAGGAGTCTCTGACGTCGTTGCGGTTTCTTGATATTTTGTGCCAAAATTTGATTTAATAATTAAAGAGAGAGAATTTGGGCAGTTAATTCTAAGACATTATTATTATTATTATTATTATTATTATTATTATTATTATTATTATCATCTGTGCATTCAGGGTTGAGTCATGTGTATGAAAGGAGGTGGCCAGTTTATCAGGTTTATCTACCATATAGTTTTGTGCATGTGTGTGTGTGTGTGTGTGTGTGTGTGTATGTGTGTGTGTGAAATATTTATTAATATTAATAAGATATAATGGTCTCTCAGAGCTTTTTTCAACTGCACATTGGTATGAATAATAATAATCTTAGATAGATAGATAGATAGATAGATAGATAGATAGATAAAATACAGCTACAAGTATCTATTAAACAAAACATGTAACTTTATAAGCATAAAATTACTGATTGTTCCACTGAATAAAGTATTGGCACCCCTATACCCCCATCCATCAATCCTCAGGCGCAGTACTGAGCAGATATTATTTAATGGGTGGTTTATTCTCAGTACAGCACTGACATGGTGTGTGTGTGTGTGTGTGTGTGTGTGTGTGTGTAGAGCATCAGTAATTACACACATACAAATTGACCTATATGCTAGGTGAATCTGATAAAACAATGCCTATTATGTTGTTTACACAAGTGTGTTACATGATGATGTCTGTAGCCCGTGATGAGTGTATGAGGTGCATGGTGTGTGTGTGTGTGTGTGTGTGTGTGTGTTTGTGTTTGTGTGTGTGTGAGAGAGAGAGATTGATGGGATGAGTGACACACGCTTCAGTTTCCTCCTGTCGGGCCTGATGCAGGATGACATCAGTGAAACTCGGAGAGTCTGAAACTGGCAGAGGTCCAGAGAAAGCGCTGCACTATTTAGCTTGAGTCCTGGGAAAGGAGGCGAACAAAGAGGTGAGTAACCGTCCCTCAAACCACAAAGCGAGAGGAACACCTCACAGCTCCTGGGAACCTGAACCTGTCAGGCCTGGTCCCTGTTGCACAATATGTAGTGTGCAGTATCATGACAGGTGTGTATGTGTGTGAGAGAGAGAGAGAGAGAGAGAGAGAGAGAATATCTGAACACAAGATCTTATAAACCTTTGATGGTAAACAATACTAAAATGAAGCCGAGGGCTTCAATCACTGCATGAATGCAAATTTTTACTGCAAAATTCATTCAGATTCATTCAAATGTGTGATGTGGTGAAGGCTTTTCTAAAGATCTGCTCTGCCTCTGAGTCATTTCATCGCTCCAGTGCGCACTGTGCCGTGATAATGAGACCTATTTTACATGAGACAATAGCCTTTCATATAGTTAAACATATCTGAATAGGACATGCTCTCTCTCTCTCTCTCTCTCTCTCTCTCTGTGTGTGTGTGTGTGTGTTTGTTCTCTTTACACATTAATCTGTACCAGGAACAGCCTGAAAGAAGTTACACCAAGAAAGATTCACAGGTAATGTGATACACTGCAGTGTGATGCAACGCCGTGTGAGTTATTATTGTGCAAGCAGTTTGATTTCTGTTCAATTTCACTCGTTGCACATCCTGTGCGTCAGGGAAGTGGCCACAGAAACCAGCTGTCAGTCAGTGCACCTCATATTTCAACCTCTTCCCTCTGGCATGAGCTGAACTTTTGCCTGAGCAGCACTTTAACTGCTAAAGAGTGTAGGGTAAACTCTATGGTAACTCAAATAACTACTACAAAAGTTTCGTAATCTTTTTTCCAGTCTTCACCTGTCCAGGTTCGGTGTCCACTGTAGCCTCTTGGGTGGACAGGAGTAGAACCAGATGTGGTCTTCTAGCTATTGAAGCTTATTTGCCACAAGGTTTGGTGTATTGTGTGTTCTGAGATGCCTTTCTGCTCACCACGGCTGTAAAGAGTGGTTATTTGAGTTACTGTAGCCTTCCTGTCGGCTCGAACCAGTCTGGCCATTCTCCTCTGACCTCTCTCATCAACAGCATGATATTTCACATCCCAGGTTTATATCAATACGTTAGAACGTATTAAATATGTTATCGCTTCTATAGTAACAACGTACACAGACAGTCTAAATAATCTAAGCCTAATAATAAACACGTTTGAAAAAAAAACATGCTGTAATTCACCAAAGAGAAGTGTGTAGTCGTCAATGTGGTGAAGGTTTCTGTAAGGAGACCTTTATTTATCATTTATGAAGGAGTCTCCAGTGTCAGAGGTAAAGTTTTAAGTTTTTCAAAGAGGAAAAAAAGAACGAGTGTTTATAGCTGCTATAATAATGTAATAATATAATAATGCTATGTAAGTGAGAACAGGAACTGACTTGTTTTGTGGAAGTTCCACAGCATTAAATGTAACTATAAATGGATAAAGAGTGACATTTAGTTTATTAATAAATAATAAATGTAGTCAGTCATTGCTAAATTGCTGTGGTATAACTAATTAATATATACTAAAGGAAATTTGGGAAATGGTTGGAGGAGAAATATTGTGGAGAAATTGCACAATAACATAGTAAAGAGAAACCTTTTCACAGTTTTTATTTAACCCTTAACAGTGGATTTATTTTTTTTAGCCATTTAAAGCTACTAAATATTACAAAATAGGATTAAAACTTGCAAATGTTTGTCATGTGAAAGAAACACAGTGCATGTGATGTCATTTTTTACTTCATTTTATTAGAACATCTCACAAAACACTGTTAAGACGTCCAGAGTGAATGCAAAAAAAAAAAGACAAATAAATGAATGAATGAACCAGTGAAAGCCAGAATGTCATGCATACATATGTGTGTGTGTGTGTGTGTGTGTGTAAGTGAAAATAAGAAGTCCTTCTTGCCTATGGCATTAAATTCGACTGTTTAGAATAAACAGCGTTATAAAGTTGTCTTCCACAAGAAGCATAAGGTTGAGTGTTTTAGCAAAAACAGCACTATTTTACATTATCATATCACGTGTACACACACTGGAGTCAAACGAATCAATGCAGTGTCTCAGAGATAAAGAGTGCAAGCAGCGTAAACAAACCAGAGATCCAAAACAAGGCACCTGTGTGTATATATGTGTGTGTATTTTGTGCTTAACTGTATTGGTGTTAATTGCAAATGCATAAACATGACGTAAAGACTGAGTGGGTCTTATATAGTAATAATGAGTAAAGATCTGAACATCCCTGTGCCGGAGGAGAACTCCCCCATTGGCCTGAGATTAATTTGCAACACAATGGCCACGCTGGAGATGCTGCTTGGCTGAACAAACTCAATCCCACACTCGTGAAGTCGCCTCTTAATTGTTCAAAAGGAGCTGTCAGGAACACGGGTCACTCTGTAGCTCGCATATGAAAAGTCCCGTCTGACAACGTAGCACTGACCACAAAGAGCGTCCGAGTTTAACCCTTTCAGCTCCTCACACCATGCTGCAGGCTTTTTTACCCTCCCACATAATGCAAATTCCCATCATTTACATACTGTAGGTGCTGTTTTTACTGTAATCCTGAGAACGATGTTTCCTCCTGGATTAGATTTTTAATACACCACAGTGCTGGTTATAAGCTGATCAGTCACTTCATATAACAATGTTTTTGCCTGTAGTTCAATTTATTATTAATGTGCTCACGCTAATATATTATCGTTTTCGTTATGAGGTGATCGTTATGAAGGAGTCTCCAGTGTCAGTGCTTTGAAACAGTTAACGTAAAAGTTCTCCAACATCTTTGGGAGTCCTCGCTTTTTTTTTTTTTTTGTTCTTGCTAAAATGAAAAGTGTTTATAAAGTGTTTTTGGTCTAAAAAAAAGAGAGGGAACGACTGTTTATCGCTGCTATAACGTAAATAAGAACAGGAACTAATTTTTTTTAGCAGACACTCCACAACTTTAAATGGATAAAAAGTACAACGTTTTGTTCTACCAATTGAAAGGACATTGCCGAGGTATAAGAGGAATAAATCCCTTCAGGAAGTGCTGTTACAGGAAAATAATCACCCGCACCACGCCAACACAGTGCTTCCCCTGTTGAATTTCCGGCTCTGTTTACTTGCTCGCACTCATTATCTGTTGTCTCATGTGCATCATGACTCATGACGTAACGATTCCTGGTGCATCATGTGAAATGTTCTGCAAACCAAAACGCTGAGATCATAACACATCTCATGTCCAAAAAACGTCCAAAGTAATAAATAATAAATTACACACCAGTGCACGCTTTGACCCACAGGATCAGATGAAGCAGAAGAATTTCTTCCAGCTGCATTTCGAAAAAGCTTTAGCGCGCCTGTCTGACAGTCTCATCTTCTTGGCCTTCCGGGCCTTGTGTTTGATGGCTGCGAAAATGGCGGCGTCAAAAGCCTCCTTCAGGTTCTTCTGCGTCAGAGCCGAGCACTCCACGTACTCCGTGGCCCGGATCTTCTCGGCCAGGCTCCGAGCCCGAGAACTGAGCACGGGCTTCACCTTGTACCGGTCCAGGTCTATCAGAACGTTGACGTCCAGCAGGAGGTCCGACTGAGTCCCGACCAGGATGATGGGAGACGTCGGGTTGCATGAACGGATCTCTGGGATCCATTTCTTCGTGATGTTCTGGAAGGACGTCGGGTTGACGACGCTGAAGCATAGCAGGAAGACGTCCGTGTGCGCGTACGACAGCGAGCGGAAGCCATCGAACTCCTCCTGAAACACAGAAGATGCAGAGATAAGAAAGAACTCCAAGCATTCGTTTACACAGCGATACTCATGAGGCGTCTTTACATTCTTAGCTGACGTGTCTCTCAGTCTGAGGTGATTTTCTGTGAATTATAATTTTATATATATATATATATATATGTGTATGTAAATGAAGCTTACTGTGGTTTCTGTTGTTCCACTGATGTAAAAACTACACAGAACATCTCTCGCTGAGAGACACACATCACAAAAGAATGTGAACAATGATTCCTGAGTATCTCAGTGATAAATCTTCATGTGATTAGATGACTCTTTGGTTTCCATTATACAGCAGCATGACATCATTAAGGCAGGACTGAAAGCACATGAATCCTTCATCTGTTTCCACGTAATTCGCAACTAGTTGTAGGTTGGAATTTTTATTTTTTTTTTTATTTCATTTCATTTAATTATATTTAATTCAAATTATATTTAATCTTACTGGAGCATTCATTTTCAGTTCATTTCTTATTACTGGATTCTTTTAACTTTATTGTGAAACCGGTTTGCTTCTTTTCTTTTTTTTTTTTAAATTTAAAAAAAAATTATTTTTTACTATTTTAAAGCTAATTTTACCGGCTCACTTACTGAGACTTTACTGTCTATAAGCAGAAATGATAAATTACAGCGTCTTCTCTGATGGATCGAATAAATTACAAGTCAATACAAGCTATGTTATATATTAAATAATAAAAGAAAATAATAATAATAAAATTATAAACATAGTATATATAGCTTTCCCATCTGGATTAAATAAACAATAAAATATTTATATAAATATATAAAAACATTGTAATATAGAATTACAAGTGGCAAGTCGTCAAGCTAGATTTTCTATCTGGATTAAATACATTTTAATATATACATTTAAAAATTACATAGACAAAAAAAATGATAAAACAGCATCTGCAGTCTTCTCTGACGGATTAAATAAACTATAAATGAAATGTTTATTAAATGTATAAATATATAAACGCTGCAATATACAATTCCAACTGGCAAGTCTGCAAGCTATAAACTAAAAACTTTTAAATATCGTGTATAGGTTCCTATCTGCATGATTTCTTTTTACTTTAAATTATAAATATAGAGTATATAGTCTGGATAAATAAATGATTATGGATAAATTATGCATAAATAATGTGCTTGAAGTATAAATTATGTTAGTTTGGGTTTAAAATTCAAACTTTGTTAACAATCTACAAGTGAACTTTTGCTAATTCAGTACTTGTGATTCTTACCTGTCCAGCTGTGTCCATCAGCTGGATCCGGACAGGTGCTCCATCAACTTGGACTTGTCCTAAAGAAATAAAAAAAAAAAAGAAGGAGTAAAGTAAATATGTGAAGCAGTGAGTTTGGTGTCTCTGGCGTGAGCAGTGTGTTGAATAAAGCCTGGTGTGCAGAAGAACATGAGCTTTCACCTGAAAACACGTCGAAGGCGGTCTGTTTGTAGTCAGTGGGGTATCCGTTGCTGGTGTAGCTGATGATCATGCTGGTTTTCCCCACAGCTCCATCTCCCACCAGCATGCAGCTGATCGCCGGCTCAGGGTCCGACTCCGGCGCGTGCGCGTGCTCGTGCGCGTGCTCGTGCCCCTGCTCCACACACACCGGCGGAACTCGCGCCTCTTGGTAGAAATAATCCATTTGGGGTGGCATGTCCAACACCGGAAGTCTTAAAAATCCGCTCTGGAAGACCACTGAAGCTCTGGGTAAAGTGGTCAGTGTCACCTCATTACTCCCAGGCTCACACACACACACACACTCACACTCACACTGAGCACACACACGCCTCTGAGCTTCCTCTCTACTCCGGGACTCATTTGCATAGCCCCGCCCACACGCCCATTTCATTACATCACTGACTTTTTGTTTTCGTTTTTTTTTTTTTTAAATATACATAATCACCTGCATAGTGTTTTATTTATTATCCTAGTTTATTTTTTTTAATTACTAATTAAGCCATAGATGGACAAAAACTTTTCATTTGTTTTGGATTTTTTAAAATTTATTATTAAACAATTTATTATTATTTATTATGATTTGTGAAAGCCTGTATTGCTTGCTCTCCTTTCTATACGTATACATTTTCATCTTTTTTTTTTTTTTTTTTATTAATAAAATGTATTTCATAATTTAATTTCTCTATGGAGTGTCTTATTCTTTATAAATAAGCTCTGCTGGAGACTTTTTTTTTTTTTACATTTTTAATGTCATTAAACAGTAATTTATTTGTAAGCAATAACTTTAGGAAATATGTGTCTTAAAGAAATTATAGAAAATAATAATAGACTTAAAGACAGAAAATCTCCTGGGGAAATGCTCTTTTATTTATTTGTTTGTTTATTTATTTATTTATTTGTTTGTTTGTTTATACAATTTTTTGTAAACACTTGTATATATAATAATGGATACATTTAATATCTATATATTATATATCTATATATATATATATTGTTAAACATCATGCTTGGTTTCTTTTGAAAAGGAAATCAGATATTAAAGGGGATTAAATTTGGCTTTCTTGAAAACAAAACAAAATATGCAATAAAATATTTCAGTGATAATTTCATATGAATAATATTTCATTCATGAAGTTCTCTCTAGTGTAAGCTCTTCTGTGGATAAACAGCTGTTTCGTATTATGTTTAAGAACAAACAACATACATAACAAGAGCAATAAAAAGTAAATAATGTTTTCGTTTTGCTGTATAAATTCACCTAGTGATGAAATTGTTATTAATTAAATTAATTTTATGTGACTCAATGGCGACATCTGGTGGACGGTTAGAAAACTGCACCCGTGTCATTTGATCACATGATTTGTGGTCACGTGACCAGAGGCCAGCTCTCATGACACACACGGAGGCTGTGTTTCTTTCTGATTTTAGGGGCGTTTGTGTTTATACAAGCCTTCCTTTGCGATTTATTTCTACTTCCTCTATTTCATAAGCTTTACATCCTTAACTGGTTGTTGCTCACAGGATCTAAAAGCCTTATATCTGTGTGTGTTTTTCGCTAGGTGTTAGCTAAGCCTAGCTGTTAGCTAGCTGTGGACGTAAACACCGGAAATGCAGATGAGGTTTAGTTTATTTTAGAGCAGTCTTTAGATCAGGATTAAAGAGAAACATGGCGACTATCCTGGATGATTATGAAGACTCTCAGATGATCAGACACCCGGTTCAGTCCAGACGCCTTCCTATGGCCAGCATGATAGGGATAACTCACTCAGGTACAGCTGTGTTCATAAGTTTACACACCCCTTACTGAACCTGCCAAATGTTCATCATTTACAAAACATCATATGAACAGCAGGATCATAAAAACTGCATGTTGTTTTTTTATTTAGTTCTGCCCTGAATAAGCTATTTCACATATCAGATGTTTACTTAAAGCCCACAAGACACAAAAATAACTGAATTTACACAAATGAACCACTTGATTCTTAATACTGTGTGTTTCCTGATGATCAGCGACTGTTTTTATGTTTTGTGAAATTTGTTCATGAGTCTCTTGTTCGTCCTGAGCAGTTAAACTGCACACTGTTCTTCAGAAAAATGCACCTTCTCTGCTTTTCCAGCATCTTCTGCGTATTTGACTCCTTTCCAACAGCAGCTATATGATTTTGAGATCCATCTGTTCACACCGAGGAACCTGAGGGACTCGAACACGACCGTCACAAAAGCTGCAAACGTTCACTGATGCTCACGAAGGAAACACGATACATCAAGAGCCGGGGGGTGTGTAAACTTTTGAACAGGATGGTCGGGGTAAAATTATTATTTTGTCTTCTGGGAAACGTGAATATCTTATGCAGCTTCTGAAGTGCAGAACATACAAAATAAAAAAAAAAGAAGAAATAAAATAATAACAATTTACACCGATCATCCTGTTCAAAAGTTTAGACCCCCCCCCCCCCGGCTCTTGATGTAGTAAACAATAATAACAAGAAAAATAAATAATTTATAGATAACAAGTAATAACAATAAATAAATTATAATATATAAATATTTAGAAGATATAGTGTCTATAGGCGTCTCTGCTGTAATAAATTAATTATAATATTTAAATAAATAAATTATAATGTATAAATATTTAGAAGATATAGTGTCTATAGGCGTCTCTGCTGTAATAAATACATAATATATAAATATAATTTTCTAAATTATAATATAAAGATATTTCTAAATATAGTGTCTCTGCTGTAATACATTGATTGTAATATTTAAATAAATAAATAATTTAAATATTTAGAAGATATAGTGTCTATAGGCTTCTCTGCTGTAATAAATTAATTATAATATTTAAATAAATAAA
>CM040993.1:17582644-17601449 GCA_022985145.1 Pangasius djambal
AAATACTTATTTTCCTCAATAAAATGCAAATAAATTAATACAAATTCTTTAAAGTCTATTTCTTGATTTTCTTTGTGATATTCTGTCTCAGCATGTTAGACTACACCTACCATTAATATTACAGACTGATCGAGTCTTTATTAGTGGCCAAACCAACAAAATCAGCAAGGGATCAAATACTTGTTTTCCCCACTGTAGTGTAGTGTGAAAGTATCTTCAAGGGTCAAAGTTTGATATTTTTGCCATTTCCCCTTCATTCGGTACACAATACAAATCCGAGCCATTTCTTGTCTTGCAGGATCTCACTTGGTGATTAGTCTGACCACAAGCGAGTGCGTCTACTTGAACAGAAACACACAGAAGGTTCGCAGCCTCTCTAGGTGGAGGGGCCACTTAATAGAGAGCGTGGGCTGGAACAAGATTTTAGGCAATGAAACAAACACCGGCCCAATTCTTGTCGGAACCAGCCAAGGCATTATTTTTGAGGCAGAGATCTCTGCTTCTGAGGGTTCCCTTTTCAACACCAACCCAGACCAGTACTTCAGGCAAGTTCATTCCTTGGAAGAGGACGGAAAGCCAGCGCCGGTCTGCTGCCTTGACGTGGAACGTGGGATAGAGTCAAAGTACTTTATTATTGCCACCACTCGCAAACGTCTCTTTCAGTTCTTCGGCAAGTTAGCCGAGGGTTCCGAGCAACAAGGCTTCAGCTCAATCTTTGCTCAGAATCAGGATCCCTGTCCGAGCTTTCAGGAGTTTCCTGTTAACATGGGCTACAGCGAGATCGGCTTCTACACCTCCAAGCTCCGTTCAAGCCCTAATTCCTTCGCCTGGATGATGGGAAATGGGGTTTTGTATGGCCACTTGGACTACTCGCGGCCTGACTCTCTTCTCAGCGACGTCCAGGTGTGGGAATACACCTCGGATATCGATTTCAGATACAACAAGCCGATCTCCATCGTACTCACCCAGTTTCATTTCCTTCTCCTGCTCCCTGATCGCGTCAAGGCCATCTGCACCTTGAACGGACAAGTCGTCTACGAAGACATCTTCCCGGATAAGTTTGGCCCCCTCAAAAAGATGATCAAAGATCCTGTCGGCGGACTGGTGTGGATCTACACCGAGAAAGCCGTCTTCCGCTATCACATCCAGAGGGAATCTAGAGACGTCTGGCAGATGTACATGAGCATGAAGAAGTTTGACCTGGCCAAAGAGTACTGCAGGGATCGACCAGAGTGCAAGGATATGGTGCTTGCCAAGGAAGCGGAGCACTGGTTCCAGAACCAGCGTTATCTAGAGAGTGCAAAGTGCTACGCTCTGACTCAGAACTACTTTGAAGAGATTGCGCTGAAGTTCATCGAAGCCAAGCAGGAGGAGGCTCTGAAAGAATTCCTGCTCCGAAAACTGGACAACCTCAAACCCGGCGAGAAGACCCAGATCACGCTGCTCATCACCTGGTTGACTGAGTTGTACCTGAATCGTCTCGGACAACTGGAAGCGGAAGACATAGACAGCACGCTGTTTCAGGGAACGCGTGACGAATTCCGTCACTTCCTGTCTAACCCCAAGCGCAAGGAGTGCTTCTACAACAACCGGAGCACCATCTACGATCTCTTGGCAAGCCACGGCAACGTCAAAGATATGGTCTACTTTTCTGTCATTATGCAGGACTACGAGAGGGTCATCTCTCACCACTGCCAGCACGACGACTACGCTGCAGCACTCGACGTCCTCTCCAAGCACTGCGACGAAAAGCTGTTCTACAAGTTCTCCCCGGTTCTCATGCAGCACATTCCAAAGAAAGTCGTCGACGCCTGGATCCAAATGGGCAGCCGGCTCGATCCCAAGCAGCTGATCCCGGCGCTGGTGAACTACAGTCAGATCGGCAGCACCCAGCAGATCAACGAGACGATCCGTTACATGGAGTTCTGCGTGCACGAGCTCAGCGTGAAGGAAGAAGCCATCCACAATTATCTGCTATCTCTCTACGCCAAGTATAAGCCCGATTCTTTGCTGTGGTACCTTGAGCAGGCGGGAACGCACGCCTCGGAGATCCACTACGACCTGAAATACGCCTTACGCCTCTGCGCCGAACATGGCTATCTCCAAGCGTGCGTGTTGGTCTACAGGATAATGGAGTTGTACGAAGAAGCTGTGGATTTAGCCTTGCAGGTGAGAGCGCGTCAGGGATTTTATTTGGGCAAATGAGGTCATTTAAACAAAAAACGCTAAAATATAGGATTGAAAATCTTTTTTTACTGGCACCGTAATTATGGAAGGAGAAAAATCACAAGGAGGCAACATAATAATAATAATAATAATAATAATAATAATAATAATAATAATAATAATAATAATAATAGCAATAACATCAATGTTTCCAGTTAAAATGATATTTTTGTTGCTGATATTTAGCTCTGAGATTTCTGGCTGTCTGTTCACTTTATATGCTCACTACATAGGGTATGATGTTCAGCGATAAATACTGAAATAATTCTTTAAAGAATTGCGATGCTTATTAATGGCTGTGCTTCGATACACAAAACGCCATAATTAGTCTTTTACATAGTGTTTATTATCGCAATCACAAACAAACAAACAAACTAACAAGTGTAGTTCTGCCATGTTGTTTTTACAATTTGATTCAAATTTTATTTTCTTAAATATTTATTAGTTTTAGTTTTTTCATGTAATTATTAATTATGTTTCTAAAAGAAAATATTTTATCTACTTTTTTATCATATTAATTATCTACTCACATTGTCCTCCTGTCAACAATATTTAGCTAGATTTAGTGTAAATATCCACATTTCAAGTCGTCTTTACGGAAGAATAATTAACAGCTCAAAATACTTGTTAATCTCTATTGACGCTCCCTACATAGGGTATAATGTAGTGATGTTATAGACCCTGTATAATGAAATACATACACAATGAGTTAAAGATTTAGGACAGAGCTACAGAAAGGGAGTGTAGTTGTAATATCACTGCTGGTTTTTAGATTTAATTGTAAAATAAAGAGCACAAAGTGAGCCATAGACGACTCCTCAGAGACTATTCTAATAATATTTCGGACAGTGGATGTTACTCGTACAATATCTAATGTGTGTGTGTGTGTGTGTGTGTGTGTGATAACAGGTGGATGTCGATTTGGCCAAGTCGTGCGCTGACCTCCCTGAGGACGACGAGGAGCTGAGGAAGAAGCTGTGGCTGAAAATCGCCCGTCACGTGGTTCAGGAGGAGAAGGATGTGAAGAAGGCGATGAACTGTCTCTCCAGCTGCAACCTGCTGAAGATCGAGGACATCTTGCCTTTCTTCCCGGACTTCGTCACCATCGACCACTTCAAGGAGGCGATCTGCCTCTCGCTGGAGGACTACAACCACCACATCGAGGAGCTCAAGCAGGAGATGGAGGAGGCCACGGAGAGCGCCAGGCGCATCCGCCAGGACATCCAGGAGATGAGGAACAAGTACGGCGTGGTGGAGTCTCAGGAGAAGTGCGCCACCTGTGACTTCCCCTTACTCAACCGACCCTTCTATCTCTTCCTGTGCGGACACATGTTCCATTACGACTGCCTCTTCCAGGAGGTCACGCCACACCTCTCGGCGTACAAGCTGAGCAAGCTGGAGGAGCTGCAGAAGAAGCTCGCCGCCGCCACGCAGACCACCAAGTCTCGCCACAGACCCAAGGAGGAGGACGCGGTGAGCCTGGGGAAGGGCCAGGGCAGCCGAGAGCAGATCAAATCGGACATCGACGACATCGTGGCGTCCGAGTGCGCCTACTGCGGCGAGCTGATGATCAAGTCCATCGATAAGCCTTTCATCGATCCGAACAGGTTCGAGGAAGAAATGTCCAGCTGGCTCTGAAACTGATTTCTATCATGTCTTCTGTAAAGTGCACCTGAGCCGCGCTGCAGCGTCGTCGCCGCGCCGCGCCGTGCCTGCCCCGAGCGGAGCGCTCTGTACACGCGCCAACGTTTCAGCGCTTTCAAAATGCCTGTGTTTTGCGTCACTGAATACTGAGACGAGTAGCTTCAAGTGCTTTTAAAGATTTTCAGCTAAATCGTAAACTTTAACTGTGCCTCTGTGTGTGTGAAGGCGTAATTGCTTTAACGTGTATCACGCGGCTTTACACTAATAAACCGTACAGCATTGTGTTTCTGTCGCAGTCATTTATCGTCGGGATCACGCGCTACCCTGCATACGTGCAAGAAAAAGTACGACACAAGTAATCTCTTATTCCATTTCACCTGCTTCTTCTTCTTCTTACTAGTAGTAGTATTTTTTTGTGTTAGTGTTATAAACTTGATAAGATAATAATATTAGTTATATTATTATATATTATAGCAACAAATTTAAAAATAATATTTATTATATTATATTTACTATTTAAAAAAATTGACAAATTATTGTAATAACAAATGATTTATTAGTAGTAGTATTTTTATTCGTTTTAGTATTAGTATTATATAGTAAAATTAGAATAATACAATTGTATTAGTTGTATAATACTATATTTATTAAAAAGTGTGACATTATTATTATAATAACAAATGTATTATTATTAGTAGTAGTAGTAGAGTAAAAGTATAAGAGATTGCAGAAATATATAATAATAATAATAATAATAATAATAATAATAATTATTATTATTATTATTCTTTTGTTTTTATTATTATATACTGATGCTTCGATGAATTATTTTGTTTTGTCATATAAGTTATACGTGATAAGCGTAGGTTACATCCTGAAAGAGCGTATGTTCATTTGTGTAATCACATTTTATTAGAATTACTACACAGCACTCCAGAATACCGCAGCTGCCTTATTTTATTTTACTTGCTGTAATATTTCGGTGCTTTCCTTTATTGAAATGATCAAATCGTTCTGCATTTATTTGCATAATTTAGCAAATTCGGCTCGTTTGCTATCTTCGCTTTGGTAAAAAAATAAATAAATAAACAGCCTGGCTTTTTAAAATAATTATATTTTATATATATACTGAAGACTGAAATAACTAATGAAGAGAAAGAGGTACTGTTGCTGTTTTTAAACCATGGGAACGAATTCCGGCCGTCCACAAACACAAACATGACTTTTCATCTAAAGAAAATGCTTATGGATGGAAGAAGCATTCACGATAATAGTATTGCATAATATCATACACCGTATAGCAATATATATCGTAAAAACGATTATCGAGACATGATTAGTCACTTTTTTTGTGGTTTATGTTCCTGGTTGTGTGTAGGATTTATAAATATTATAAAAATTATAATATAGTTTTGAGTTTCTTGATTTTTTTTTAAAGTGACATATATATATATGTATTTGAATAATTGAATGTATATATGTGTATACAATGTGTGTACACACAAAATAATAAAGCCTAAGAAGTTTCTAAGGACTATAACAATAGTCTCGCGAATTCACGCGATATTTGGAAGCGGTGACGATGACGTCATACGGACATCAGAGGACTTGTAAGTCTGCAAGGCATCACTAATCGATTGCAGAAACCCGCATCTCTGCCAAAGCGCGTAAATCTGACTGGGAATTGCGTTACCGGCGTTTGTATTTGAATAATAATTAGCGCGGTGTATTATAAATCAAGGATCACGCCGCAGTCTTGTGCGCAAAGTATCGTGTCGTCGTCGCGCGTGCTCGGCATTTGATTATGGATGCCTGGTTCCGTGCTCCGTCCTCGCCATGGCGCCGTTGTCCCTGCTCGCTCGGTTACTGAAAGTGGCCGCCTCTCTGCTGCTGCCGAGTCCACCGCCTCAGTCTCTCTCCTTGTTCACAAGCGCCATTTTGGAGACAGAGCGGCGCTGTGAGTTGGCAGCAGCGGAGACGGAGCGAAAACAGTGGGGACACGGGGCGACGAGGTGAGCCTGCGTTTATGAGGGACACGGTGGGGGAGCGTTGGGGGGAAGATGGCCGGGAGGGAGAAAGAGTTAGACAAGTGGAATCGGGAGAGCCGGAGACGCGCGCGCGGCGTGTGTGGGTGTTCGCGCGCGGATGGAAATAAAAAAAAACGGCTTTAAAATAAATAATAATAATTACTGCCCAGGTTATATCATTGCTACCCCAGTCGATGTGGCCTTAAAGAGACAGGGCCTGTCTGAATTATTCAAAAATTATGCAAGGCAAAACCTCCAGAAGCGATAAAACACTTTAGCTTCCTCGCTAACGCTAACGGCTCAAGGTTAACTAGCTGAGCTGAGCTAGCTCACGAGCTCTACAAAGGTTTGCTGTTTTAGCAGCGACCGTTATTAACGGTATTTCGTTTGAATTATGCTAGCTGGCTAACCTGTGTGTCAAAGTGTCAGATCTTAACGTTAAACCCGTATTAGCTTGCTAAACATAGCTATAGCCTGGCTAACTAGCCCGTCGTTGGTGCGCGCGAGGCAAGCTATCTTAGCATGATAGCTAATCGGCTAGCTCATGGCCCATATAATATACAGTAGCTAACGCCTAGCCTGTCATCTAGCTAGCTAATCGGCTAAATGACACAATTCCGAGTTGTATCGGGAACTTTTTTTTTTTGGCGCAGATCATAGTTTATTTTCCTAGTTTAGCTCAAACATAATAACAGCCAAATTGATTCATTTTAATTGTAATATTTCGTGTTTTAATGTAGTTCAGGAACAAAATGAAAGCTAGGAGTCGATCCTTAAAAAGAGTCGATTCTCCGATTCTAAGCATATGGTCATAAGAGACCAGGGAGTCGATTCTCCTAAAAAAGAGTCGATTCTCCGATTCGAAACACTAGGAATTTATATGGTTACATGAGACCAGGGAGTCGATTCTCCTATTAAAAAAAAGTAGATTCTCTTATTCTGAACACTGGGAATTGATATGGTTACAAGAGACCAGGGAGTCGATTCTCTGATTCGAAACACTGAGAATTTAGTTGATTCATCGATTTGATTCGGTTCGGTTAAATGAGAGAAGGGAGTTGATTCTCCAACAACAACAAAAAAAAGAGTCGATTTTCCGATTCGAAACACTGGCAATTGATATGGTTACAAGAGGATAGGGAGTCGATTCATCGATTCGGTTCGGTTACATGAGAGAAGGGAGTCGATTCTCCCAAAAAAAAAAAAGAGTCGATTCTTCCATTTGAAACACTGGGAAGTGATATGGTTACAAGAGACCAGGGAGTCGATTCTCGGTTTCCACCCTTTTGGCAAAGGAGAGTCGATACCGGTGATTTAAAGTCGATTCCAGAAAAGTTGGAGTCAGACCAATGTTCCTGCACACCAAAAACAATTAATTCGAAATTAATAAAAGATGAAATATATCATTTGCGACAATAAACCAACATCCCATCGATATAGGTTGAGAGAGAAAGTAGCCCCCTTTCAGAAACATGCCATTTTACGCACAATTACAAATAATCTAAAAGGAATAATATTTGTTTCAGATGTCTTCTGAAGCCTAAAAGATCTGTTCATATATACAAATATATCATTTAGCTGTTAACGTCAGTATTCCAACACTGTTTACATTTTTACAATATTGAGGTATTTAACAGCAAAATATTTCATACTGAAATGTTTAAGATCCCACATTCTACCATTAGTCATCGAAAGTAAATCTGCTGAATCATGTTTCCTGATCTTTTGGCTAAATCAGCCTCATGTGGCTTAATATGTGTGGAAAATATTAAAAAGCAGGTGTGAAGATGAGTTCAAGATGGAGGAGTCCTGAACAAACAAACAAACAAACAAACAAAATGGAGGTAAATGTTGGAAACAAGTAAACCGTTATTCTGGGTGAGCATTAAAGCTTAACTTGCATCGTTTGTTTTAACACGTCCTGCCTTAATTAAAATAAATGTTAAAATTGGATTTAAAATAAAAATGAGCTCATTACGGGAGCTGAAAAAACAATAAAAGCAAACGTTTATGACGGTTTCTGCTCAATACGAACTCATTAAAACAAAGCACGCTCAGATATCAGTTCGTACACAGCGATGAATAAGAGCAGCCGTGTTCAGATCAGGTTTTATTTTCAGTAGTGTCGTAGCTTAAATGATCTTTGTCAGGTTTTAAGATCAGGATATTAGACCCATTCGCCACCGTAATGACTCTTTATTATCCATCTTTAACAGCCAAGCTTAGATTTCTTTCTTCTTGTACAGGCTTTGAAACAGGAAAGTCACAGAATCTCATTTTCCAGAACCAGACTCAATTGAAATTTTAAATCTATATACAAATCTCTAAAAGTTATTACAATTTTTGTCTTCCTGTAAGGAATAACACTGTGTGTGTCGTGCAGTTCTAGTAAAATAATCAGTGACCGTGTGGTGTGATGAAGCAGAGTCACTCTTAACTTTCCAAAATGAAAGATCCCGTCCCGAAGTGTTTTATTCCTTTTATACCACGGCGATTTGTTAACGCGTCCGATTTTAATTTATCAAAGAACAAATACTTTTTAAAAAAAAAAAATCTGTTTATGGTTATGTTTCATGTTCTGCGAAGCAAGTTATCACTTACGTTATAGCAGCTGTAATCAGTCGCTCCCTCACCAGCCTCTCTTTCCTCTCTCTGAAAGTTAAAAAGACCAAAAAAAAAAAAAAAAAAACAACAACCACAAAACGAAACGCGCACACAAGCCTGTCACGTTACCGAGAAAGCGTTCCAGCTTTACCCCTGACTGTTACAAAGCACTGACACTGGAGACTCCTTCCCTACATGTTCAATAAACATTAAACATGTCTTTACAGAAAAACCTCACCACGACGTGTACGTTTAAAGTAATACGAGTTTACAGTGCAGCCTGTTTTAAAATAATAAGGTGCACTAAAATGTTTTTTTGTTTATTCCTAAATTTGTGGAATTTGTAATTGTGAAGCTGAAATAATAATAATAATAATAATAATAATAATAATAATAATAATAATAAAAAGTTATTTAAATATAATAACAGAAAAAGAAAAAAAGAAACTCGTTTTTTGTCTCATCATGTGGTACGAGAGTGAAATATGTTAGGAATCACTTGGTTATCCGATATGTCAATAATAATAATAATAATAATAATAATAATAATAATAATAATAATTTGATAAGTCCTTATTTTTTGTATTGAGCCTTTATTTAAAAACAAACTGTCTTAAGAATTATTTGGTACTTCCTCCAGGGAAAAGCTTAAGGGTTGTGTGTAGAATCCTACAGCAGAGTGTATCCCTGTGAGAAATTATTAGTTTTATTTATTTATTAGTTTTATTTATTTATTTACTTACTTATTTACTTACTTATTTATTTATTGGTGGCTAAGAACGCTTTATTTTCCAATGAACCCATAAAGAGTCATTTTTTCATCAGTCATGTTTCTCCTTCAGTCTTAATTTTAGGGTCACTGCACATCTTTACACACACTGCCACTTTACTTATGACTACTGTACATTTTTATATACACACACACACACACACACACACTACCGCGACTGCTCATCACACATGTCTAATGTACAGTTTTAAACCTGCGGTATATTTCATTTCATACGGTAAATCTGTCCGGGAATCTCAGTCTGTAAATAACTTTGCGAGATGTTTATATGTATATTTTTGATTCTTTCTTATTCGTGGTATTTTGCGCGTTTATTGTGCGCTGTTAAGGTTTTGTGAAGTGTTACGTCTTAGGCAAGGTTTACGGTTCTTGATTCGTCACGTACATGTGATGTAACGTAGTGAAATGTTTTTCCTTAGTTCCACGTCCCACAGTGCAGCAGTGAACAGAACAACAACGAACTAATGTGTATATACACACACACACACACACGCAATAAAAACAGATGTGTCTCAATAAAAACAAGGTAAAATACACAGAAGTTGCAGTGTGGGTTGCGAGCACTAACGTAGCGGCGCCACCTTGGGCTTAATCTTCCTTGTTGCTCTTGTGTTGTGACACCAAATCTCACCTTCGGGATCAATAAAGTACTCTCTACTCTACTCTGTTTCATGTGTGTGTGTGTGTGTGTGTGTGTGTGTGGTTTTGTGCAGTGAGAGCCCTGCTGGGTCCGGGACCGGTTCTGTCTCCTTATGGCCTCAGAGCAGGATGGCGTTGGAGCCTCTACCTGCCTCAAGTTGGCCAAACCGCTGCACCTGCAGCACCTGGAGCGCTCGCTCCGCCTCGACGCCTTCCTCCGCCACTCCTCCGCCATCTTCAACAGAGACATATCCAGGTACGATAGTTCTCTCTCTCTCTCTCTCTCTCTCTCTCTCTGTCTCTGTGTGTGTGTGTGTGTGTGTGTGTGTGTGTGTGAGAGATTTAATCTAATTACCGTCTGGTGCATGTCACAGACTCCCCACTGACCCGTAACGAGGCACAGTCAACAAATTAATAAGTCTTAAACTGTATTTAATTTAAAGGTTCATGATCTTAGAGGTTAGTCTAGTTCTTAGTGCATTTAGATTACATTTACATCACCACACACACACACACACTGGATAATATAGTGTAATTACTCACCTACAGAACTGATTATACACACACCTGGACCGAAACAATCACCTTACCAGTGACTCATCACTCAAAAGTGCATAGAAAATAACAATAAATGAGAGTAAATAAGAATATTTAAAAAAAAAAATCTAATCTTATTTAATGTGAAGTGGGAAGCAGAGATACCGTTACCCCTCCGAAGTTGATTATTTCACTACAGCAGCATGTCCCCAAGTGATTTATTCCTCTTATACCTCTGCAACTCACCAGCAGTTACAATTTTCAACTTATTCCAGAACAACACATCATAATTTTTGTCCATTTTATAGTTACACTTAGTGTCGTGGAATGCGCACGTTCCCTCACCGGCCTTTCTTTATTTTTCTCTCTTGAAATTAACGACAAAAAAAAAGAAAAACAAACGCGGCATGGCACGTCACTGAGAAACTCCTGTCCTGAAGATGACGGAAAACTTACTGACTGTTACAAAGCGCTGACACTGGAGACTCCTTCCTTAAATAAATCCTTAAATTTCCTGGTTAAATTAACGTGGAGTCTCCTTACGCATCAGTGATTGCACACGTTATCAGCCCATGATGATCAGGAGATGAATTAATAAATGATGAAATATAAGATAGATTTGGCAAACACACACACACACACACACGCATACACACACACACATGTACACACTGCCATTTTGCCAAACCTTAAACCAGTAAAGTAGTTAACAAGTAATGGAGTTTCTGACACTCGTGTGTGTGTGTGTGTGTGTGTGTGTTTCAGTGATGACAGCGATGATGGTCTGGGTGAAGGCCCGTCTCTGGCCCCTTCGAACCCTCACGCCCCGGTGCTGGTGCTGAAGGAGGAGGCGTCTGACTCTGAGGAGGGTGTGAGGAGCTCAGGAGGAAGAGCAGGAGGAAGAGGAGGAGCGGAGTGCGGTACTCTGAATGGAGCTCTGCTTCAGGGTCCGCATCATCACCTGCACTACACACAAAGATCTATAAAATCACACTCACACCTTCAGTGTTTAAGCCGTCAGAACTCCGCTGAGAATTAGTGAATGTCAAATCCCAACCATCAGATCTCAAACCTACAAGAAGCTTAATAATAAATTCTCAAGGTGGCAGGAAGGAAGGCTTCCTTCATTTCCCCTCCGATCAGACCGTGTGCACAACATGTCTTACACTTGCCTTCCTACTGAATGGTGAAAAACCACCACCATGTGGTTCCTGTAAGATAAGAATGATGGTTAAGCGTATTTTACTGGACTGTCCCGTTCTTAACAAGACCAAGCAACGCTTCTGTTGAGAAAATACGTATCTGGAAGTCCTCCAGAATGTCTCGTCTGGAAAAATCCTTATATTATAGATATTAAAGCGAAGGACCTTATATAGCTTTTATTATTGTAATGTTGTAAGATTGTACTGAAGGTCCTATTTTACCTGCCTTGATCTTGCCATTGATGCTGACAAGGCATTAAAAGAACAATAAATAAATAAATAAATAAATGTTCAGCGTTTCTTCATCCCTGATATCTCTCGTCATCTCCTCCACAGAGCACAAAGCGGACAAGGCCAGTCTGTACAACTTCTCCAAGCTGAGGAAGAGCAGGAAATGGCTGAAGGTAGCTCCACACACACACACACACACACAGAGCGCGTCCATTTCCACACAGGAACGGCCTTTTTAACCCTGGGAGATACAAGCATTTGTCAGGCTCTGGGGAAAAGCGGCGATAGGGTGGGATTAGTTTCATGTGACTCTAAAGACAACGTGGAGGCTTACAGCGACAAGGCCACTGATTCTGAGTCTGAGTTAAGGAAAGTACAAAACCCTTTATCTTAGCGAGGAGGTGTGGTCGACCCCGTTGCTAGGGACGACGCAGCAATTCGAGGACTGTGATTGGTTGATAAAAAACTATCTGTAAAGGTCTTAAAATGCGCTCTTTGTGGGAACAGAATATATGATAATAGACTGGACAGAGAAATCATAAAATGTTTGTATTAAGAAATTGTATAATCATGAATACAGGCTACTTTATGCAAAGTTCCTGTTATAGGCTAAATATCTTTAATTAAAGTTAATTAAAACAGCCAAATTTTGAAAGTGTGTCTACTTTTGAAGCAACCGATTTCCACGCAGTAGTTACTGTATTTAAGTTCTTACATTTATTTACCAAACTGATTTTATTACTAATCCATTTCAGACTGATGGGAGTAAAATGGCTCAGGTTTTACCAGTTTACATGCAGGACCTTTTACCAGTTTACACGACCGCAGGACCTTTTACCAGTTTACATGCAGGACCTTTTACCAGTTTACACGACTGCAGGACCTTTTACCAGTTTACACGACCGCAGGACCTTTTACCAGTTTACACGACTGCAGGTCTGTTTAAGTCGCACTTTTGGATGGTATGTAGCCAACAATCCAAGAGAGATGGAAGGAAGTAAAAGAACAAGAAAACCAAATTGGACAGAAGAGCCGTGTTTGGAGAATGTTTCTTCTCTCCGCCATTTTGTCCTCTGCTATAGAAACTCTTAAGCCTCTTAAAAGTCCTCCTCTCTACTCTTAACAATTTTTACCTCAGGAGCTGTTTTTAGGGAGGAGATGTTTCGTGAAAGATTTAGTCCTAAATTTAAGGGGAAATTCTAAAAAAACGTCGTAATGCTTAGGAAGCTTTGTGAATACGGGCCCAGGATCCCTGGGAAAACATTTCCTGGATAGATATATATAAAAGGATATATATATATAAATATATATTAAAAAAAAAAAAAAAAAAGGAATGAGCACAAATGGGGCTGTCGAAGCTTTCGAGTCGTGTACTGTACAATTCATTCATATTACTTTAAAGGTTAAGTCATTAATGATAAGGGGTCAGTAATGGTGTGATGAAAAATAAACACATCAGGGCAGGAGTGTCCAATTCCTTTAGAAATTGCATTTGAATTTGAATTATATATTAATTAATTAATGTTCCACAGCCACAGATTGTCAACTTTACAGAAAAAATAAAGGCAAAGAGAGCGACTAGGAGGCAACATCGTACCTTTGTTGATTTGTGATCAAGTCGGTGACATTTCGCTTGACAGTAAACCAATAAATTATTAGAGCGATTCTAATGTTTCTAGCATGTTATCTGTTCTTGACCAAAAACTGATGCACCGCTTGATGGAAATAAATGTCGTGATGGTATTTCCATCGAGAGGTGCATCGATTTTTTTTTGGTGAAGATCTCGTACTGACAGTGAAAGAGGTGAGCACTGTGTAAAGTCTCCTCCAGCACATCGCAAAGACTTCCCCTGAGGTTAAGGTCAGGACTCCGAGGAGCCGAACACGGCCATGAGGCGTCTTTCTACACGGTTATTAAAGAGCTAAAAAGCGACACGCTTCATCCTTTAAGATGAAAAGAACTGTTGCCAAACACACAACATGCTCGAAACGTTATAATCGCTCTAATAATGATCCGTTCATACACTCTTATGGATTTGCCGATTAAAATCTAAACAGTGTATAAATCCAAATATAAACACTAAAAACGATCTCCATCTTTAACATGGCTTCACTAGTTATGCTCACTCGCTACGTAGACTTTAATCTAACGGTGTTGTGGCTCACGGACTTCACATTTAGCCACAGATAGGATCTGTTCTTGAAATTTCAGTAATTGTTTGTATTTAATTATAAAATTGACACTTGAAAAAAAAAAAAAAATCAGGCTACGGTGAAGTTTTCTCTGCTGTAACACGCATCATGTTTTTCATCTTCTCCGCTTACGCGAAGCAAAACAATCTACTAAACATTAGGAAATATTCGAATCCTAACGTTTTCACACACATTTAAAGAGTTTTTGCTCGATGTATTAAATCACCTGAACGACTCTAAACCTTTCGCGGCCGCCTCGACTCCCCGTCTCTCGTCCCCGCTGTAATATACCGACTGTTCTGTCTTCCCGTCCTCAGGGTGTGTTGCTAAGCGACGACACCACGGATTCGGACACGGATTCGGATGATTCGGATTTTTCGCTGACCCGGGAGGAGCTCCACGACATGCTGAGGCTGCACAAGTTCACCCGCACGCACCAGAGCAAGTTCCGGGCCGACCGCGAGGTACACGGACCCACCCGCGTCATTACAGCTTACATCATTCGTTCATCGACCTGTTTATTGTTTTTACTCTTCGTTTCGTATGGTTTTGTTAGTTTCTATTAGTTTTTATTTCTGCGTTCAGTAATTTTAGCTGTGGGGACAGAATTGAATCGTTGGAACGGCCAAAACATGTTAAAAGTGCCAGTGCTGTTGGTCTACAAGTAAAATAAATATATACTTCATCTGGCTAAATCTATATATTTAAGTATTTAAGTGTGTAGAATAATGCTGGAAAGACAAAAAATGAAGAAAACAATCAATAAAAATGTTAAATTAAAAACGAGCTTTTAACGAATTAATTAGTCAGCTGTTATTGAGTGTTAATTTATTTAGAGAGTTGCGGTTAGTTTTCATGTTTTTGTTAGAAATGTTGAGATTAACTGTAATGTCGGAATAATAATAATAATAATTATTATTATTATTCTTATTATTACTACTAACTACAACAACAGAGTAATTATTTCTAGTATAATTGTGATTTATTTATTTTTATTTCAGTGTACAAAAAGAATTTTGGCATCTTTAAGCTTCGTTGTTTTCTTCATCCTTTCCATCTGTTTATTTATTTGTTTATTTACTGTATTAGTTTGTATTTACATTTATTTTATTGGTCTTCTTCTTCATTTATAATATCATTTTTATTTTTCAGTGTTTATTGTAAAAACCCTGGCACATGAACACAGAAAGTGAATTTTTATTATATGTGTTTTATTTTATATATATATTTGGTAGTAAAGTCAGTATTAATAAAGAATGTTCTCTCTCTCTCTCTCTCTCTCTCTCTCTCTCTCTCTGTGTGTGTGTGTGTGTGTGTGTGTGTGTGTGTGTGTGTGTGTGTGTGTGTGTGTGTCACACAGCTGCAGCAGTATCAGTACTACAGCGCCGGTCTCCTCTCCACCCAGGACCCGTTCTACGAGCAGCAGCGCCACACGCTGGGGCCCAAGAAGAAGAAGATTAAAGAGGAGAAGAAATTTAAAGGTAGAGACGAGACACAAAAAAAAAAAAAGGTTTCGTGTGTGAAATCTGATAACTAAAAGTCCCTTTATTTCATCACAGCCAAATTAAAGAAGATGAAAAAGAAGAAGAAACGAGGCGAGGAGTTCTCCAGCGAGGGACGGCCCTACGTCAGCAAAATATTCGCCAAGTTCTCCCATGATGCACCTCTGCCCATGACCAAGAAGAAGCACTTAACCATCGAGCAGCTAAACGCACGCAGGAGAAAAGTCTGGCTTACTATCGCCAAAAAGGAAAACCCCAAAGTACGGCCGTTTCTCTGCAAATAATCTTCACACTCCTTTACATTTCCCCTTTTTAACAACAACAACAACAACAACAACAAAGCTCCTTATTTCTTTCTTTCTTTCTTTCTTTCTTTCTTTCTTTCTTTCTTTCTTTTCAGGCTTTTAAGCAGAAGGCGTCTGCGAAGAACTTCGTGTTGACCAATGCCAAAAAGGTAAAAATGTTTCTGAGCTTAATTTTTTCCGCTGTTTGTGTTTGTTTGTTTGTTTGTTTTTGTTTGTTTGTTTATATTCAGATTTTTAAAAAAAATTTCTAAGAAAACGTACATTTTGCACCAGCCGAACAGATTTAAAACACTTCAGTAGTGTCATCATTTTTTAATTATCTTTCACATAAGTGAGGGTTTTATAGCTTCTTTACATGTTTTGCAGCTCAAAACCTTCCAAAAATATATAAAATAATAAATAAAAAATAATTAAAATGCTTTTTATTCAGGTTTTTTTTTTTTTGTTGTTTAAAAAGACTTTTATTTTTGTTTTTTGTTTTGTTTAAATCGTTTAAAATAAATAAATACATTATTTCGTAGTTTATTGTTGTGTGGTGGTGTTATTAGTAATAATTATGAATTAATTATATAGTTATATAGTTTTTTATTTATATTATTTCAGTTTGTGAAATTTTTTTATTATTTTTTTTGCACCTGAATGATTTCTTGTATCCTTACAAAAAAAAAAACAACAAATTTTTAATTATTTTAACAAAAATCTATTTTTTCTGTTTTTGTTTAGTCTTTGAATTGGGAAAGTTTTGATATTTTATTATTTATTTATTTATTATTATTTAGAAAATAAAAGAAATAATATTTCTAAAGCTTTAAAATGTTTATATTTATGAAGTCCGTGCTAGGTCTCCAGTCTGCGTTCTTCACATCACAGAAAATTGCAGGATCTTCTTTTAAAAAGTGATGAATGTTAACTGTGTGTGTGTGTGTGTGTGTGTGTGTGTGTGTGTGTCCAGCTGGCCCACCAGTGCATGCGTGAGGTGCGTCGAGCAGCGATCCAGGCGCAGAAGAACTGTAAGGAGACGCTGCCTCGAGCTCGACGCCTCACCAAGGAGATGCTGCTGTACTGGAAGAAGTACGAGAAGGTGGAGAAAGAACATCGCAAGCGCGCTGAGAAAGAGGCTCTAGAGCAGCGCAAACTGGACGAGGAGATGAGAGAGGTACACGTACACACACACACACACACACACACACACACACACACACACACACACCTGCCCTTATATCACACATTCAGCAGCCTTTAGCAGCTTCCGCTTTAAGAGCTTCGGATGTTGGCTTTAAGATCAACGTGGTGTTTATTTGTTTATTTGTGTTTAGTTTGTGCTAGTTTTAGATCAGTCTATTTTTCATAAATGCTGTAAATATTAGTTTCGGTCTAAAGAACGTAGAAAAATAAAAATACTCAACAAACCGTTTAAATGTTTTGAAAGAAGAAAGATATTTTTGAAACTAGAGTTTGTAAAGGATAAACGTGAGCGAGTGAGTAATAAAGTAATAAAGCAGTAAATAAAGACTGAAGAAAAACATAAATATTTTGAAAGGAAAAATTAAGAAATCGGAAATAACGTGCAAGAACAAATTATTATTATTATTATTGTTGTTGTCGTTATTATTATTAAATAATGTAACAATTATAAAATCTACAGTTGGAAGGAAAAAAACAGAAATGCAGTTAGATAAAGGGAAAAAGTTGATAATAATAATAATAATAATAATAATAAAATAATTAAAAAATTAATAATAATCAAAATAAATAAAATAATATATTAAATAATAAATACTAAATAATAAATAAAAAATAAAAATTAATAATAATAAAAATAATAATGTAGACAAAATATAGTTCGAAAGAAAAAAAATACTTATTAAACAATATGAAATTCATAATTTTGAATATTTGAATAAATTTAAAAGGAAAAATACACAGATATAATATAAAATATAGTTTGAAAGAAACAAAAAAATAAAATAAACAAGCAAAAAAAATTATTATTATTAATTCTGTTGTTATTATTATTATTAATTCTGTTATTATTATTATTATTATTATTATTATTATTATTATTATTACTCTGTTATAAATCTAAGTAAGGCACTTGACATGATCGCGTGCTACCTGAATCTCCTTAACGTTTCTGTGCGTGTAAATAAATTAAAGATGGTTTATTATTTAAGCTCCTCCTCGTCCTCCTGTGTGCCATCAGGCTAAGCGGCAGCAGAGGAAGCTGAACTTCCTGATCACGCAGACGGAGCTGTACGCGCACTTCATGGGCGGGAAGCACAAGGGCGCGGGCGGAGACAGCGCTCAGGACGAGATCCTCAGGAAGCTGGACGAGAGCGGCGCCCAGAGGCAGATCAACATCGGCGGCGGGGTGATGGTCAACGTGGGCCACGAGGAGTACGGTACGATCCCGCAGCCTCACCCTCCGTCCATCAGTACGCTGATCTGTTTATCACGTCTGAATGAGGACAACAGGGCTCTGTGTGTGTGTGTGTGTGTGTTCTGCGGAGTAAAAATATTGGCACCCTCCATTAAACCGAGATATAACGTAACTAACACTTGATTCAACGTTGTATTTTCAAACATACACTCAGGAAATATTTTATCTCCTATTAATCAAAGGCAATAATCATTTCTGAAGATTAATCAGTTTAAACACATTCATAAGGATAATAATTTTTTTTTTGCCTTTAAGAGGGAATCTGATTTATTTTTTAATTAAAATTAAAATGATTGATTAGTTTAAAGACAGATCCTCTGGTCGTTTGCATGGACAGTTTGACTCATGTGCGCTGGTTTCTTCCCTGTATAGAGGATTTTTAACTTTTTTTTTTGCTTCTCCGGTGGTTAAATTTCTCCTGCTGTCTCTCTCTCTCTCTCTCTCTCTCTCTCTCTCTCTCTCTCT
>CM040993.1:17602425-17623297 GCA_022985145.1 Pangasius djambal
GTGTGTGTGTGTGTGTGTGTGTGTGTGTGTGTTACGCAGACGAGGCAGTTTGACGAGGAATCGAAGGACAGCCGCAGTGCCTCTCTGCACGTGGCGGGCGGGTGTGGCTCCGGGTTCGGGGAGAGCTACAGCCTGTCTAATCCCTCCATCCAGGCTGGAGAAGACATTCCACAGCCCACCATCTTCAACGGCAAGCTCAAAGCCTACCAGCTCAAGGGCATGAACTGGCTCGCTAACCTTTACGAACAGGTCAGTGCGGGTAAATACGCAGGTGTGTGTGTGTGTGTGTGTCTGTCTGTACGCTGTCTCAGTCTCTAACCCTCTGTCCGTGTGTGTTTGTGTGTCTCAGGGCATCAATGGCATCCTGGCAGATGAGATGGGTCTGGGTAAGACGGTCCAGAGCATCGCCCTGCTGGCCCACCTGGCCGAGGTGAGCACTTTCCACAGCAACCCGAGAAACGAGAGCCAGTCGCCAGGGCGACAGAGCAACCACGAGCAGCTTGTTCCTCTCATCTAGCAGCGTTTTAGGAGATCACACCATGGCTTTTATACGTTAAAGCATTTTAGAGAAGGACACACCAGTTTGATCCTCCTCATACACACACACACACACACACACACACACACAAGAAATAACGATATATTGTCAGATCCAGAGCACGTCTTCCACGAACGGTGAAATGTTTATGATTCTGAAATGAGCTTTTAAATCAATGTCGATCAAAAGAAAGTAGCTGGATCTCGATGAGGTTTCTGAAAAAATGTGCTAGGAATTTTTAAAAAAATGGTTTTAAAAAAGCTTTTTTTTTTTTTTTTAAAAGAGTTTGATTGAAGGAAATACTCATAGAACTAAGCCATAAGCGTAAAAGTATTTTTAAAAAAAATATATATATATATATATATTTTTTTATGATTTTTGAAAAAAGTCATAAAAGCGAAAAAAAATCAAAAATAGAGTTTGAAAGAATTAATGTGAGATTTTTGCACGACATTGGAATAAAATTTCAAAAATAGCATAAAATAAGAAATATGAACACTATGGCTAAGACAGATAACAGTGGTGTTAAAATGTGTGTGTGTGTGTGTGTGTGTGTGTGTGTGGGGAATGATATAGTTATTAGACTGGGGGGAAAAAAAAGCCCATGGAGTCTTAATTATTGAAATTAATTGAAGCCCGTCCCTTTCAAATGCCCTTCATACTTTCTTTGTAATAGTTATGTTGTAAATGACGGTTTACTGTCTATTCGATTAGTAATAAGGCTTTTAGTGGCGTGATTTTACAGGAGTAACACTGAGAAGCTTGATAAACACACATCCTCATGGATGAATCATAGGACCAAAAAGTTTCCAGTTTTCTGTGCGCGTTTATCCGTAAAGTTTAGGGTCAGTAGGAATCCTGCAGCTGCACGCTTCATCCTTGCGGCCTTTCAGTCGAGGGAGGAAGCGGGATCTGATGTGACAGACTTGTTCCTTGGGTGCATAGGAAACTTTCCTGTTAGCTCCTTCCTGTTTTCATCTCTCTTTCTCTCTCTCTCTCTCTCTCCCTCTGTCTCTGCACTGTGTGTGTGTGTGTTGCAGAGAGACAACATTTGGGGTCCCTTCTTGATCATCTCTCCGGCCTCCACGCTCAACAACTGGCACCAGGAGTTCACCCGTTTCGTGCCCAAATTCAAGGTGAGCGCCGCAGCTGCACAGGAAGTCACATGGGGAAACCTTTAAATAGCTCGCTGTGCTTTTCCGCTTTCCATAAACCCACTGAACCGGCGCTATTTACAGATCCGATAACAATTAAACAAGGTTGCCTAGTCCTATTTTTACCTCTTTAAAGCTCCGAATGAAAAACATGACACATCCATACATCCAAATAAATGTCCGCGGTACCCGTTCGTGACTGCAGGGGGCACTGCTGCTGTATTATTGATGCTAATGTTTGAGAGAGAGTGTATTTCATATAAACCTGTGATTTATAGAAAATGAATTAAGACTAATCTGAATTCTGTGGCGTAAACCGTGATGGATTTGCGTTTGTCACACAGGTGTTGCCGTACTGGGGGAACCCTCACGACCGTAAAGTGATCAGGAAGTTTTGGAGCCAGGTGAGGTTTAGGCGTCAAAAACCCAGTGAGAATTTCAGCCTCTTTTTGCGAATCTTCAAGTAAACCTCAAGTGTTGTGCTCCGTATGCAGAAAACGCTGTACACGCAGAACGCGCCCTTCCACGTGGTGATCACCAGTTACCAGCTGGTGGTGCAGGACGTGAAGTATTTCCAGCGGGTCAAGTGGCAGTACATGGTTCTGGACGAGGCGCAGGCTCTGAAGAGCAGCACCAGGTACTGAAAGTGACACGCGTCACGCTTTCCTTTAAGTTAGGGGCTCTCAAGCACATCTTACTGAGCTGCAGCGGCTCCGATACTGTCAGACAACGGGTTTATTCAGAGACGTCAGGAAGGTATTTGTCACCGTGAAATATCCTTGCTGCTAACGTGGCATAAAAAATCAACAAACAAACAAACGATCCTTTAAGTCAGGGCCGATATGCCAAAAATATCAGCGCGCCATTCTACGATAAACGATACGTATCACGATATACAGCAAGACTGCAGTGTTGCATTAAATATTTCGATTAATTATTAATGAGTGCTTTCCAAAAATAAAAAGAAAAGAAGAAACTATCAAAATCTGTAAAAATGAACAGTTTCCGTTTCAATTTCGTGCAGAATTGTAGCATCACGCTGGCTGCCTTCAGTCAATCTGTCATTATTTTTATCTTATGTCGTGACGTAATTTATGACGATACTGATATTATATCGTCATATCGCCCTGCACTTAATCGTATTGATCGCTGATGTAATCAAGCAGAATTCCACGGAATCGGAAGATGGGGAAGGTTGCGAAAGCATACATACTGAAAGATACTGACTTTTTTTTTAAATCGCTTTCTAATTATCATTATTATTTACAGTAGTTTGTAAACTCTGTGGCTGAAAAAGTGCAAGTTTTGACCATTTTTGGAAGCATTTATTTCAGACGCATCCCTAATAAATAACTGGGTTTAACACTACGCTAATTTAATGTTCAGGTCAAACCTGCACTGATGGATTTTATTTCACTTTAATGAACTCAAAACGTCCTGCGTTTACCGTCAGCTTACTGACGTGACATGAGGGGCGAAGGGGCGGGGCTTCCAGAGGGGGTTGTTAATATCTGATATCGGAGAGTTCAAAACAGCTACACAAGTGTCGATCAATCCAGATTTGATTGGCCCATAAGACATTCTTCAGGGAAAGAAGTAGACTGCTGTTTTTGCGTATTTCTGAGCGATAAACTGTAGCAGCGTACTCCGAAATTAAAATGCCGAGCTCCTACGTAAAAACGCGAAAAGGTCGGCACGGACGCAGCAGATTTTCACCACGCTGCTTAACTCATCCTTGATTCTAAATCAGGTGATTACTGGCAGTCCTGATGGGCTGTGATTTTGGAGAGAATGTAAGGTCATTGTTAGCTAGTAGCTAGCTGTTTTTTTTTTTTTTTTTATTCTTCAGATGTGCGCCAAACAGCAGTAAAAATAAAAACGTATCCATTTTCTTGTTGCTCACATCCCACGTCCTTTCCCCTTCAGTGAACTGGCTTTTTCCGCAGTGCAAATTTTGTACTTTCCGCGTGCCTCCTGTATCGCCATAGCAACAGGTCAAAATTTGTACACGCTACGCCTAAAATTGTAGAACCTGGCAAGTCTGTATAAGTGTTTAGAAATATAATTCTTTTAAAAAATTTGCTTCTATGCAATAGATTTTGCTAGTTTCTTTAGTTTAGGCTTCTGTTTATAGGCTAAATTTACAGTTTACAGGCTAAATAAAAAAAAAAAAAAATAATAATTTTTCTTTAGTATTCTATTCAAATCTATTTGCTTTAACTCAGAAATATTTTCCTCCCTTTTCACAAGTATAACGCTGAATTGAACTAAGCCGTGCTTTTTTGTTTTGCTCCCAATAAAACAGTCGTGTTAAATGTACTGTAATTGGCCCCTGATGGTCGCGGCAGTATTTTGTTCTTTAAAGAGAATCTGAGGATGGATTTGGATGTTGCCTTTCCTCCTCACATGGCGTGTATTAACACCGTCTCCGTGTCCAAAACACAGCGTGTGAGATTGTGCCCAGCTCGGCCTGACAGCACATGCACCAGCAGCTTCTGTTGTGGTGAAAGATGAATGATTACCACGCCGAGTGTCTCGGAGCCAAGCTTCAGCGCGCTTTCAAGTCTGTCTCAGTGCGTCTGATCCCCGCGTCGGTTTCTCTCAGAGCCGTGCTGACAGGTCTCGTTAGGTTTTTCCGTTTGATGATGATGATGATGATGATGTTTCTGCTCCGCAGCGTGCGCTGGAAGATCCTGCTTCAGTTCCAGTGCCGAAACCGACTGCTGCTCACAGGAACACCCATCCAGAACACCATGGCCGAGGTGAGACTGCGTGTGTGTGTGTGTGTGTGTGAGAGAGAGAGAGAGAGAGAGAGAGAGAGAGAGAGAGAGAGAGAGAGAGAATCGGGGGAGGATTTTATAAATCTGGCTCTTTGTGTTTGTCTCCTCAGTTGTGGGCTCTGCTGCACTTCATCATGCCGACTCTGTTCGACTCCCACGAGGAGTTCAACGAGTGGTTCTCCAAAGACATAGAAAGCCACGCCGAGAACAAATCCGCCATCGATGAGAGTGAGTCCTCGAGTTCTTACACCTCTCCCGAAGTCTCCTTCCTGTCTTATGGGATGGATAGAAATTACTCGGTGTTCCTGTAGTAAATAGAAACCGGCGATGTGACGGTTTAACAAAAACGTCATTAGACAAAGACGAAGGTACAGAATCACGTGTACACGTTTACCCTCCTCACAAAAAAAAAAAAAAAAAAACAGCCCAACCTTCTTCTCCTGTTAACTAGTGACTAATCACCAAAAATATTTGCACACTGAAACGTGATTGGCTATAATTTAAAAGATTTTCATGATAACACACAACTTCAGTAACAATAACAACTTCACAAAGACTTCATACTGATTCATTTCCCTCTGATTCTTTTTACTTTGAATCATTTCAGTCTGATTTGTTTCCCTCTGATTCATTTATATGGATCCAGTATAATAACAAAAGACATTTGAATATCGGAACATGACAGGCTTTTATATTTTATAGTCTTCATTTCTCTATGATTTCATTTTGCACTGATTCAGTTCATTCTAATTTATTTTGCTCTGATTCATTTAAATCTGATTCCTTTTTTATTTGATTCTTTTCACTCTTATTCATTTTACTCTGATTCAGTTAAAACTGATTCCTTTTTTATTTGATTCTTTTCACTCTTATTCATTTTACTCTGATTCAGTTAAAACTGATTCCTTTTTTATTTGATTCTTTTCACTCTGATTCATTTTTTTCTAATACTTTTCACTCTGATTCGTTTTACTTTGATTCATTTCAATCTGATTCGTTTTATTCTGATTCATTTAACCCCGATTCATTTTACCCTGATGCCTTTTACTCTGAATCATTTTATATGAATCCAGTATAGCAGCAAAATTCTACTGGAACATGATTGGCTCTTATATTTTATGATGCAATAACACATTTATAGTCTTCATACTGATTCATTTATGGCCAATTCAGTTAACTTTATTTCATTTTACTCTGAATCAGTTCAGTCTGATGCGTTTCACTCTGATTCATTCCAGTTTTTTTCCCCTTTTTTTCCTGATTCATTTCAGATGAATCTGGTATAATAACAAACGCACTGGAACATTATTTTTCATACAGTCATCACGTGCGCTAGTCAACACAGAAGCAAGGACGTGAAACGAATTATTACAGTGTGTGTCGTGTTTGTGCTGCAGCTGTGCAGCAAAAATCACCTATTTTTCAAAACTAAACTTTGTCGCTGTTGGGTTTTTGAGCAAAGCCCATAACCTTCATGTGCTCAGCTTTGGATAAAAGCATGTCTGCTGAATGAGTCGACGTAAAAATGTCACCACGTAGCAGATTTTTTTTCTCCATTTAACGTTGAAGAACAGTTTTAGAATGCTTCAACAAGCACGAATTTAATTATCAAAAATGATCCAAAATGATTTGATTATTCAAAACACCTTTTATATGTTGATCCACGACTCTGGTGAAGTTGTCATTAAAGTGTAAGTGTGTGTGTGTGTGTGTGTGTGTGTGTCGTGGTGTTGAACATCAGACCAGCTCTCCAGACTGCACATGATCCTGAAGCCCTTCATGCTTCGCAGGATAAAGAAGGATGTAGAGAACGAGCTCTCGGACAAGGTACGCTCTCACATAGTGACACACACACACACACACACACACACACACACACACACACACAGTGAGGTATAGATTTGTGCCACAGTGACCCTCTCTCACCTCACTCTCTTCTCCAGATCGAGATCTTGACGTCGTGCCAGCTGACGAGCAGACAGAGGCTCCTGTACCAGGCTCTGAAGAACAAGATCTCCATCGAGGACCTGCTGCAGTCGTCCATGGGCACGGCACAGCAAGCGCACAGCACCACCAGCAGCCTCATGAACCTCGTCATGCAGTTCCGAAAGGTTCGATGGTGCATGTGTTACATTCTCCTGACTGAAGGTGCTCTGTGAGTGGACCGTGATTGCGTTTCAGTGCAACACGACTGTGACGCAGTTATGAAAGTGCAGTGCAGTGTAACAGTGAAGAGAGAAAGCGATGCAGTGAAGGTTGTGTAATGAATGTTAGTAGGTGTCTAGAAAGGCTTAGACTCTGATATGTGAGCTGAATGTGTTGTGTTGTCGTCGTTGTCGTCGTTGTTGTGTGTAGGTGTGTAATCACCCGGACCTGTTTGAGAGACAGGAGACGCGTTCGCCATTCCACATGTCCCTAAAACCCTTCATCATGTCCAAGTTCCTGTTCCGCCACGGCCTCCTTCATACCTGCACCCCGGGAAGGAGCAGGTGAGTTTCATCACGGTCTGATTTTACGGTTTCATTACGCTAGTGAGGGTTCAGAGAGACTCGGACACGCTGTGGATATTTAACCCCCTCTCTCTGATGTGTCTCTCTCTGACATGTCTCTCTCTGACATGTCTCTCTCTGCTGTGTGTCTCTGATGTGTGTCTCTCTCTGACGTGTGTCTCTGACGTGTGTCTCTCTGATGTCTCTATCTGATGTGTCTCTCTGACGTGTCTCTGATGTGTCTCTCTGACGTGTCTCTCTCTGACGTGTCTCTCTCCGATGTGTCTCTCTGATGTGTCTCTCTGATGTGTCACTCTCTGACGTCTCTCTCTGATGTATCTCTCTCTGATGTGTCTCTCTCTGATGTGTCTCTCTCTGACGTCTCTCTCTGATGTGTGTCTCTCTGACGTGTCTCTCTGATGTGTCTCTCTCTGACGTCTCTCTCTGATGTGTCTCTCTGATGTGTCGCTCTCTGATGTGTCACTCTCTGATGTGTCTCTGATGTGTCGCTCTCTGACGTCTCTCTCTGATGTATCTCTCTCTGATGTATCTCTCTCTGACGTCTCTCTCTGATGTGTCTCTCTGATGTGTCTCTCTGCTTTACAGGCTGCTGCAGGTTTTATTCTCACCGTTCTCCCCTCACCACATCCACCACTCCTTATTTCACACCACAAGTGAGTCACTCTTCCTCTCCCTCTCTCTTCCTCTCTGTCTCTCACACTCACACACACACACACACACACACACTCTCTCTCTCTCTCTCTCTCTCTCTCTCTCTCTCTCTCTCTGTCACACACACACACACTCTCTCTCTCTCTCTCTCTTACTGTTCCTCCCTCTCTCTCAGACATGCTGTCTCTCTCTCGTGGTCACGTGCACACACACACACACACACACTTTCTCTGTCTTTCTGCCTCTCCATCTCTCTCCCCCTCTCTCTTCCTCTCTGTCTCTCTCCCTCTCTCTCTCTCTCTCTCTCTCTCTTACTGTCCCATTCTCTCTTTCAGACACACGCTGTCTCTCTCTCACACTCACACACACACACTCTTTCTCTGTTTTTCTGCCTCTCTCTCTCTCTCACATTTTCTGTCTGTTTCTCTGGGTTTGTCTCACATGCTTTCTCTTTCTATCTCTCTCTCTGTCTGTATCTGTCACTGTGTCTGTTGCTCTCTCTTTGCATCTCTCTCTCTTTTGCACATGGTCTCTCTAACACAGTCTGTATCTCTCTTTCTCTCTCTGTCTCGCTTACACCCAATCTGTCTTTCTCTGTCTCTCTCTCCCACACACACACCACACACACACCACACACACACACACACTCTCTGACTGCCCCCCGCCGACACACTCTGTCTCTCCCTCATGGTCTCTCTCTCTCACTCACTCTCACACACACACACACACACACACACACACACACACACACACACACTCTTTCTCTGTTTTTCTGCCTCTCTCTTACACATCTTTATGTCTGTTTCTCTGTGTCTGTCTCACATGTTCCTGCTCTCTCTCTCTCTCTCTCTCTCTCCTCCTGATCATTGTGAAACACACACACTCCATCTCTGCTGTTCCGTAGGTGATGAAGGCAGCTGCTTCTCGTTTCTGCGCTTCATTGACGTCTCTCCAGCCGAGATGTCCAACGCCATGCTGCAGGGAACTCTGGCCAGGTCTGACTCGTTTACAACTGATCGTCTGTAAAAATAAAACTCCTGCATGCACACGGTGGAACATTTTAACCTTCTGTTGTCCTTAGACCAACTTTAACCCAACTTTACCGAGGAATAATTCTCAAAGTCACTGTTTATGCTCACTACACAGGGTATATTACAGTATAACGGTGTTCTAGTACCTGTGTACTGATACTATATATATATAGAGTGGCAAGAAAAAGTATGTGAACCCTTTTGAATTAGTTGGTTTTCTGCATTAATTGGGAATAAAATATTGGGATCTCATCTTCATCAAAGTCACAAGTTTAGACACACAAACATTTATACTCTTTCATGTCATTATTGAACCCATTAAACATTCACAATTCTGTGGAAAAAGTAAGTGAACACTTGGATTTAATAGCTCGGTGATCCTCCTTTGGCAGCAATGACCTCATCAGCTCAGCTATATTCTTACCATCATTCCACAGCATCTCTATGGGGTTGAGGTCTGGGCTCGGACTGGGCCGCTCCAGAAGTCGGATTTTCTTTTTTTTTGAAGTCATTCTGTAGTGCATTTACTCCACTGTTTAGGATCATTGTCGTGCTCCATCACCCAACTTCTACTGAGCTTCAGATGGCACACAGCCCCCGATGTTATCCTGTAGGGTATCTTGATAAGCTCGGGAATTCATTTTTCCCTTTATACATAAATACAATTTATACATAAATGCAGGTCATTCCAAAGGGTTCACATACTTTCTCTTGCTACTGTATCATATGTATTTTTGTTATATATATATATATATATATAAATATAATCATATTTATTCTTTAGGCTGAAGCTCACAAGCAACACAGGAGTCATTTAGCTAAACAATGTAGGAAATGTGTGTACAGACCAGTCACATCAGGCAACTAATACGAGCTGAAATGCTAAATATGCAAATGCATCATTTGCATATGTAAATGTGATGTAAATTTAAGCGCCATTAGTTTTAACAGCACCTGTACACTTTTCCATGTGCTCGTCCCAAATACACTTCCTCTCCTCGTCTTTCTGTGTTCAGATGGCTCGCACTTTACCTCTCCTTTAAAGCTGCTCACCGGCTCCATCACCGCCGGCTGTGGAGCGAGGAGGAGGAGGAGGAGGATGGTGGTGCTGGTGGTGGTGGGAGGAAGGCTGGGAGCAGCGCGAGCTCTGCATCGTGTCATCTCTCTAACAGAGATCTCATCCTGTGGCCGGACAGAACCACGTCGTTCCCCAACACGCACAACAGCACCGTCCTACAGGTGAGTCCCGAGTGAAAGGAATAAAAACGAAGTGATGACGCGCGGGTCAGTGAGTAATAAACACGGAGAACACGCAGGAAGTGGACGGTAGAGTTCTATACCCTGTGTAGTGAGCGTATGCAGTGAACAGAAATATCAAATCAAGCCAAATATCTGCAGCGACATGTTAAAGGACGACCTCATATTACAGCATTTTTTAAATTATTTATTACTTAATGATGCCTCATTAAGTGTCCAGAAATTGGAAAAGATTAGAAAAGAGCGATAAAGTTTATCAGACCGTCTGCTGAGGATCAGCACTGAAGAAAAGCCGTCCTGTCCAGAGACGTTGTCCTGTAGACGATTCTGTGACTGTTGTGCTTGATTTAAAAAAAAAAAACAACTGTCTAGCAAGAGACAGGTGAGCGTTTGGATTGAAATAAAGTGCAGCGAAGTGAATCAACAAACGTGAACGAATGATGAATGAACGAGTGATGAACGAATGATTGCTCGGACCAATCCTGTGGCCCGCGCGGTCTGAAATTTAGCACGGGAACTTACGGCATGGTGAGAACCAGCAAGAGAGAGAAAGACAGAGAGAGAGAGAGAGAGAGAGAGAGAGAGAGAAAGAAGGAAAATATGTAAGAACTCAAATAAGTGAAGAAAGCAAGAAACAGAAATACGTGAGAAAGGAAGGAAAGGAGGAAGAATATAATAAAGAAAATAAGAACGGATATAAGTGAGCAAGGACGAACAAGAACAACGAAACAATGAGTGAGTGGGAAAAAAAATGAAAGAACTCAAATAAGTGAGGAAGAACAAACGGAAAAGAAAGAATGGAATTAATAAAATAAGTGAGGAAGTGAGAAAGAATAAACGCTAAGGAAGACGGATCCAAAAATGAGAGAAAGAAAGAGCTGAAGAAGGCAAGAGCACACAAGTGAGGAGTAACAGGAATTAAGAAAGAACAAACAAATTGGTGAGAAAGAACGAATAAAAGTAAGAAAGAACAAACAAGTAAGAAGGGAGGATCGAAAGAAAGAAAGAAAGAAAGAAAGGGCGGTTGAAAGAAGGGGAAAAAAACCACACAACTGAGAAAGAACGAACATAAATATGTGAGAAGGAAAGAACTCAAAAACAAAAAAAAAGGGAGAAGAAGGAAAGAAAAGGAAAGAACGCAAATAAGTGAGAAGGAAAAAAGCAAACGGAAAGAAAAGAAAGAAAGAAAGAATGAAAAAGCACAAATAAGTGAGAAAGTAAAGCAAGAAGATAAATAAATGTGAAAGAAGAGTGTGTGTGTGTGTGTGTGTGAGAGCAGAATGAACGTTTCTCATCAGTCATTAACACACTCCTATTACACACACACACACACACACACACACACACACACACACACACACACACTCCGAGGCTGCCATTAGAGCCGGGACAGTTTTACTTTCATTGCTCTGGTAGAAATGGCAGTAAGAGATGGAAAGTGGTGGTGTAAATGACACCGTCTCCATGGTCCCCAGCGTCCTGTCCCTGTGTAGTGGACTAGGAGGGGTGTGTGTGTGTGTGTGTGTGTGTGTGTGTTTTGGTAACGTGGTGATGATCTGCTGCAGAGCTGAAGGCAGGAGAAGCTCTGCTCCTCAGGTGCTGACAGAAGGTGTAATCCTACTCTGGACGTCTGGCGTCTCGGAGCTCCACTGGAGCACGGAGCAGAACCCGACACGGCCAGCGCCGTCCTGCACACGCCGGGAACGCCGGGAGACGGTGAAGCCTGATCCGCCGCGCCTGGCTCCGCGCCCGCTGTAAGAGGAAGCAGCTGGGCCGCTCTCAGCTTTCCAAACCCCTCCTTAGGTCGTGTTCCACGACGCGTGTCTTGTTTTTATTCGATTACCGCGACTGCGCTGTGGCATGATGGAGCGTCGTCTTGTTTTCTGCTGAATCATTATTGTCACGAGGATGCTGAAGATTGAGTTTTGGACTCGTTTTGTGGCTAATTTAAAGGAGCAGTTCCAGTTCAATTAGATTGTTTCCAATTAAAGGTGGGGTCAGTATTTTTTGGTAAAGCTCCATTTGTTCTGGCTGGCAGCAGAGCCTCTTCCATGGACAGAAAAAATGTAAATACAAGCTTTAAATAAACAAACTAGCAAGATACATTGGTTCTAGTGTGGGGGTGGAGCCTATTTTAGGGATGAAACTAGCGAGAAGTATCGTTTCTGGCTTGGGGGTGGAGCCTATTTCAGGACCAGAAAATGTAAACCTTTCTTCAAAATTGAAGAAACGAAAAAGGTCCATTTGTTCTTATTTTGGAACTAAAAATTAAAGGAGTGGTTTGTAATTTTTAGTGCCCCCTCCTGCCTGAAGGAAAAGATGCAGAGCTGAGCAGCCTCATTCCACCTGGGGGCGGAGCTAATTTCAGGGCCAGAAAAATGCAACCCGAAGAATGAAATTAAGAAACTTGCACAGCAATTCTCAGAAGATATCTTTTGAAATTATGTGATCTTTTTGTAGGGCTTGAAACATTCTGAAAGAAAGAAAGAAAACAAGTAAATAAAAAAGAACATGAGAAAGAAAGAAAGAAAGAAAGAAAGAAAACAAATAATAAGAAGAAAGAAATGAAAGGACAAATAAGAAAGAAGGAACACAAGAAAGATAAAAAAAAAAGAAAAGAAAAATAAGTGTGAAAGAAAGAAAGAACAAATAAGAGAAAGAAGAAGAAAAAGTAATTGAGATAGAAAGAAAGGATGAATAACAAAGAAAAGGAAAACGGGAAAGGAAGGAAAAAATTGGTAAGAAATGTGAGAGGGGAAAAAAAACAAAAAGAAAGAAGACAAGTAAAAAAAAAATAAAAAGAAGGAAAAAAAAGAAAGGGGAAAAAAAAAAGATATTCACTGTATTTTTCCAGAAATATTTAGAGACGTTACACACTGCACCTTTAATCTCGTTCTGAATCTCTTCATGTGATTCAACACAATTAAATTAAATGGCTAACCTTTAAATGGCAGAATGTTAATTAAACGTAGCTACATTTTATTTATTTATTTATCTTTTAAGTAACAGCATTACTGCTGGTCCAGAAACACTTTGTCTGCTCCGCGGTACGAGTACGAGGCGTCTTCAGAGCCAAACCGTGTCATCGCTAAAGCGCACCATCATCAGTTTGTTTAGCTACGATCTGTTTTTGTTTTTTTCTCCTCCTCCTCAAAGCGTTTTGATTAAATCTCCGATTATTTAGCCACGAGGATGCTTTATAGCGCTCCGAGAAAGTGTGAATCTTCACGATCCGGGCGCCTGGGCCTCGCCAACGCCTTTCGTTTTTTTTCCCCAAGCGCTCTCGTCGCGGTAAGGGTTTCCAGACGTATCTTCCCTCCCTGCTTGTGGGTTGGGAACGCAGCCCGGACTGCGGCTCTCCAAACACCCATCCCTCGTTCCCTCACACCTCCTCTTTCAGCCTTGTTTATAGCTGCCATTTTGTGGGAAACGGAGCCTTGTGTTTCTCTGTGTGCTTCATATGAGTCACTGGAAACATGAACCCTAATTCCAGCTCTGTCTGGTGGTCTGTTCGTGCGTCTCCGTGTCCCGGAGGCTACGATATCGTCTCGGAAACGTGGTTCTGGGATTGAAAGGTGTCCTGATGAGGGCGCAGTGAGGACGAGGAACACTAGGGAGTGCTGTATAGCCGTGTTTGACCACACTTCCGATCAGACGGCTCGATCCAATCACGTGCGCGTTGAGTAAAGGGTTGGGAAATCATATAAATCCATAAAAAAAAAAAAAAAATGAAATGGTGTTTTTTTTTTTTTTTCTGTGTTAATACGAGCCTTGTTCTGTTTTTCCGCAGGATCTGGTTTTCACTTCTCTCCGTCCGTGGACTTTCACACACACAGATGTAGTGATACACAGCAGACGCTCCAACACCTCCACCCTCAGACGCTGCCAACCCACACAGCCACCCAAGTTCCTGCTCACTGTTACTCCCAGGGTAAACACACACACACACACACACACACACACACACACACATATATATATGTATATATGTATATATACAATACATACACACACATACTGGTCATTTCATTTTGTCTAATTAGTGCCACAGACAAAACTAAAGGATACAGAACGACAATAAATTTTGGAAAAATCTTAAAAAAATGACCTTTGACCAAAGTTTTTGTACTAAAGCTAATTAAATACAAAGATTAATGCTTAATTAAAGCTTAAGAATAAACTGGTGAAGACTACAGATAAAAGACGGCGGGTATCAGCGGGAAGAGTAATGTATGTTGCGTGCCTACGCGCGAAAAAGCCTTCAGCCATTTTGAGGTTAAATCCAGATTCCAATTTCCAATTAAAGGTGGGGTCAGTAACTTTTGTCGCTTGTAGTCGTTTCTTCGCTAGCAAAAAAATGAATTAATTAATTCGAGCCAAAGGTGGAGTATATTTCTGGACCAGAAAAATGTAACCGGAAGCCTTAAATAAATCAACGAGCAAGATCCGATGGTCCTGTCTTGAGGTGGAGCATATTTCTGGGCCGGAAATTCTAAACAGAAGCCCGAAGTGAAGAAACTAGCAAGATCAGTTGGTTCTGTCTGGGGATGGAGCCTATTTCTAGGGCGGAAACTGTAAACAGAAGCTTTAAATAAAGAGAGTAGTAGGATCCTTTGGTTGGAGCTGGAGGCGGGGCCTGTATTTAAGCCAGAAATTATAAACCGAAGCTTTAAATGACGCAGTTAGTGAGATCCATCAGTTCTGCTTGGGGATAAAGTTGATTTCGGGGGCTGAAAAATGTGAATACTGACTGGCACTGGTTCTAGCTGGGGGGCGGAGCCTATTTCTGGGCCAGAAAATGTTGTATAAAAACAACCGTCTATTGTTTCGGCTAGGGATGGAGCATATGTAAATAGACATGTTGTATGAAGAAACTAGCAAGATCCCTTAGCTGTGATGGGGATGGAGCTTATTTCTGGGCCAGAAATTTGTAACCAGAAGCTTTAAATATAGCAGTTAGAGAGAATGAAATGCAAATAGAATCCTTACATGAGTAAACTAGAATCCGGCCTTTTTCTGGCCTAGAAAAATGTAAATAAAAGCTTTAAATAAAGAACCTAGTAAGATTCATGGGTTCTGAATGGAGGCGTGGCTTATTTTCAGGCCATAGAATATGCAAATTGAATATGTTAATGAGGCTACTAGCAATATCCGTTGGTTCTGTAGGTGGTGGTCGAGTTTATTTATGGGCCAGAAAATGTAAAATGAAGCTTATGAAGAAAATAGTGAGATCCATTGCATAGGAACATTGCAGATCGGTTATATGGTTACATGGTGTTTTTGAAATGATATGATTATTACCGGTCTAGGAACACCTCCAAATATTACAGACTGCACCTTTAAAGACAAGACAGTGCCTGTGAATATCAGAACACACACATGCAATGAGTTTCTTTCAGCAGCAGCATGAAGCGGGGATCATGTTATATAACCGTCGCTAGGTTCAGCGGGTTCGTACACTTCATGCGTTTGCTGAAACGGTTTTTTTGTGTTGTGCGGCTGTACAAACTGAATCCGGCAGCACTGATTCCGAAGCGCACGTATGGCCGGCCCCCTGAGAGTGCTCTCCTGCGGTACCACAAACAAACAGCCCATCTAAAATAAAACCTCAAACGCAGCAGCGTGCCCTGACTTCGGGCCTGCGTTTATTTATCTTCCCCGAGCTACTGACAGATCTGCGGCTCAGCCGAGCTCGAGCTCGACCTCGCCGTGACACGGCCAAACAGCGCAAAGCCACCAGCGAGAAGCTGTGAGAGCTACGGCTCCGAGCCGAGCGCCGATTCAGCCACGGGTTCAGCGCAGAACCCAATCAGATCAGCTGAATAATGGAGCCTTAATCTAACATTAAGCGTTACGAGGTTAAATCGGGAATAATTGCGTTTCCACACTCTAAATAGTCGTGAGCTTTTTATCTGTATTATCACGAGCTGATTAATGGGCAAAGCATGGACGTCGAAGTGCGTCATGCATCAGCATTGAAGGAGTACGTCGCCGTTTTCTCAGCGTTATCTCTATCTGCGGTGTCTGTAATGGGTGTCTGATTACCCCAGACGGGAATTCCAACTCCTTTCCCTTCGCCGAGAAAAGAACGGAAAGCCGGTTCATTCCAAGACTCACTCACAATGGAAGTCTAAGGGCAGTTGTTGAATTCAGTGAGAAAATTTAATCCGGTGTTTATCACCGAACGTTGTTTAATTCCTCAGTCAAAGGTATTTGTATTTGTGAAGCTTTAAATCTTTACACTGTAAAGGATCTATGATCGATTTTTTTCACGTGTGTGCACAATAAAGTAACCGGAACTACGTTTTCATCTTGGAAAGTTGGATAAAACTCCTCCTTAAGAACACTTTCTTCATGTCCCGGCAACGTTACTGTTTCTGCGTAACATCAGCAAGAGCCAAGTTTCTCATGCTGCTGTTGGCGCTTGTGGGCGTGGCCTGTCCGACAGCAACCGTACGATTTGTTTGCTTTACGTGTCACGTGCTCGGATTTGTACAAGCGGCATTGGCAGATCACAAGGCAAGCTAACTGTACTAGCTACGTAAAGTCGCTAAAGGCGTGAAAGATCCCTGTTACTTCCGTCCGAGCTTTATTTTCCTTCGTAATGTTTCTATACACGCTTAGCGACAGGTCGTATATGACGAGGTTGGATATGAAGATGTTCGTTCTTGTGTGTCAAACAGGTTGCGAGCGGGGAACCAAAGAAACATCAGACCGCACCAGCGTGGATTTGATCCGAGGAATCATTCGAGACAAACGTTTGGATTTGTCGCTTTACACCGTTCGTCTGTCACTTTTTTTTTTTTTTTTTGTCGAATTGACGTTAGATTGTTGTGTCTTGCGAATGTTTATTGCTGGAGTCCTGCAGCTGCCCTTAGACGTTTATTCTAATCCGATACTCTACGCTACAGATGTGGATAGAGAGAATCGTAAAGCTCAGGTTAAAGGAGTATTCTTTTAACCTCTCTGGAGCGCACGTACATCTAAATTCCAGGCGTGAGTGCTGTGGCCCCGCCCGGCCCCTCGCCTCCGCTGTGTGTCCGTGGGACTCGGCGCGGTGTTGGCACCAGCCCGCAGGCTCCGGGGGCATGTGGGCACTGTGGGAAAGTGATAAGATAGATTAGCGCCCTTTTTTTTTTTTTTTTTTTCTCTCGCTCTCTCTTTATTCACAAGGGACTCTTGACCTCATCGGCTTTTAAGGCCACATCTGTGTGTACGGTCTCTCATTGGTCAGCTGTGCGCACGGCAGCCCGAGGCCCCGGCCAAGCCCGAGCTGTTTTTCAGCGGTGATAAGAATGAAAGGAAGATAATATCATCCGCTTGTCAGCGAGCCATAAAACTCGGGGCAGAGCTGAAAGAGAGAGTGAGAAAGAGAGGGATGTGGAGGAGAAAAGGAGGACAGGAATGGAGGGGGTGGTGGAATGGCGGTGATTCACTACAGGAAATGGTCATCTGTTTAGCCAAAGACCTGTTAGCCCTGTTAGCACTACAGACCTCTGCTGTGCCTTCCTGTCAGAGCTGTGGGGTTCGGGTGAAATATCGGAAACGCTGCTTTGTGTGTGTGTGTGTGTGTGTGTGTTATGGTGGGAAACTCTACTCACTATGGCATGCCATTTGTTCCCCCTTGCTTACTAATGAAAACATAAAGCATGATGTGTCCTATACAGGTGACGGAGTTACTATTAAGAAAGCATCGTAAGTATCGGTCCAATACCGTGCTCATTTACTCGTCCTCGTATTTTAAAAAACGCCCCGATACTCATAACCGATATCAGACATCAGGTGGCAACTCTGTGACCTGAGCCTAGCGTACGCTAGGACGTGTTTCTCATTTGCAGACTGTGTGACGACATCATGAGGAGGAACTACTGCATCTTCACGCAACACAAGCAACCTGATAAAACGTCTTAAACCTAAAACTCAACGCCAGAAGCTCATCGCTAGCAACAGCCGCTGGCTAGACGAGAGAAAATGTCTCCCGGCGACGCTAGACGAGTGAAAATGTCAGCTCTTTGCCAGTATGTTGTTCTTGACGATTAGCGCTATCGGTTCTTCAGAACGAGGGATTCTGACGTGACGAAAACGAAAACGTACTTTACTTACAACCGCGCAGGAGCGCTCGAGCAATGCGCGCTCTTTTCCACTCGATCCAGACTAACTAATGTCGCTAATTTAAACGTCGTTTAAAATCAACTCGCTAACGTTGTAGAGGACGAGCACGCACGTGTGAGGTTTCCATGGCCGCTGGTTAAACCTGGGAAACCCAGACAAGAGCGTAAATAAATGTTCCGTCACGTCATGTCAGTATCGTATGTCTCGATATTGAAAAAAAAAAATCGATTTATCCATCCCTCTTCAGTACCTTGATCGATAAAGGAATACCCCTGTGTTTTTTTTTGTTTTTTTTTTGTGACGTGATATTCAATCGGGTTACACTTCTAACGCTTTGTTTTTTTTTCCCATTCTCATGAATTTCCAGACGTTTCTTCCTGTTATTCTTATTTTTGGATCTCGAGCTTTTTGCTCCAGCTTCATTATGCTAATAATTTTAAAATCAGCCGCCTCAGTAGGCATCAGCATGTCATTGGACAAATAACCATTAACTCGTCCGTTATCTTCCGCGCTAATTAGTTTTTGTTCGCACATGAGTCTCCTGGGAATTTCCCAGGAATTGTACGAAGTCTTGTCCTGGTTCGCTGCCACACCGTATCCTCCCGGGATTTTAAATCTGGCTTGTGTGTTTACGTTTCTCTCTACTTCTGATGGATTCAAATTCATCCTGATTTTAATTCATATTTTAAACACTTAAATGAATAATGAATGAATCTCACAGATTTGGAGCTTTGTTTAAATTTAATATTGGTGGAAGAATTCTACTGACGTGCGTTCTGTGGTTCATAATTTCATCATTTTCAATGCCGGAGTTTAAAGTCGCATCAGGTAGGATTAAGTAGGTTAGGTAGGTGGCTTCGACGTTTTTTTTTTCCCACCCCCCTCATATTCCCACCCATGTTCATGAAGCTCCGCCCCCAGGTCCATAGAGTAGTAGAGCGTCTATAAAATGACTGACAAGCATTCCGGACTGGAAATCACTTTTCCCAAACGGGATTCCTCTGCCACTTACGCCATGACTTAAACCATTTTTTATTATATATATATACATATATATATATATTTTCTAGGATATTTGTAAGAAATAAACGAAAATGACAACTGCACCGTTAACATCTGCCCTTAGACGTCCATTGTAAGTGAGTTTACACACACACACACACACACACACACACCTAGAGTATTCCTTTAATGAAATACACACAGCTTTCTCGCTCACTTTATTTATTTATTTATTTTTTTCTGTGTTTCTAAGGTGACGGCGCTTCCTGTAGAGCGTTACTGTGCCGACCGCAGCGCCGAGTACGAGTGGCGGCAGGTCCGTGACGGCGGCAGTTTGACCGCCAAGCAGTGCTTCCTGTTCGGCTCACCTGAGCTGGCGCGCACCTGGGCCGCCCGCGCTCACTACTTCCACCCTCAGAGCCCGGGCGGGCTGATGGCCCTGCAGCCCCGACACGGCTGGTCCTTCATCAGGATACCGGGTAAGTTGCGCAGCCGCGGCGCGCTAGCCCGCAGCCCTGTGTCACTCGCCTGAGCGCTAGATCATCTCTCTGTATCCGACTATTGTTCCTGCGCTGAGGGTTTTCTTTAAGCCGAGGAACTTTCTCACAGCTCCTTCGTTTGATTTCCAGCGTCTCTAGAGGAAGCGACTCACAAATCTTAATCTTAAAGCCCAACCCCTGAGAGAACAGCACACACCCGCATTCGCAGCTCGTCTGCGTCGTCTTGATTTTTTTTATTTATTTATTTATTTTTTTTTCATAGGTTGGACAGGGATACGGCCTCTCTGTGCTATTGTGCGTGTGAGTCAGAGCTGGAGGAAACGCTACAGAGGGAGAAGCAGAGGCTGCCAGAGAGACCCGTGGGAGAGTGGTACAGGTCACGGTGGCCACCAGCCCGGGCCGCTCTGGGGTCACGACCCCTGCCTGCACTGCTTCTCCGTCACTGTCAGCGTTTGGCTCAACACACCGCCGTTTGTTAAATGTTACAGAGAGCAAGTTTTTTTTGTTTTTTTTTTTAATTTTATTTCTTAGACGATGTATACGGGTGCACTTTTTTTTTTTTTTTTTGCACACAGAGTCCTGTGAAGTTGGGAGGGGGGACAAAGCAAGGAAGTTCGACTCTTTGACATTGTTTCAGCGCATTGTTAGCTAAGCGTGAGTGTGTGTGAGTGAGCTCCCGCACTCATTCACAGACCCGAGGTGCTTCGGCTCTCGCTCCTTTTCCCATTTTCTCAGAGTCGTACTGTACCCTGGGAAGGAAGTGACACAACGCAGGGCCGGGCTCAATCGAAGCCCCGTGGCAGCGCCATCAACATCACCATCAACATCACCATCACCATCACCATCACCATCGCCCCCTGTGAAGATGCTGGAACACAGCACGGCTCGAATAGCCTTTTGTGATGCACATTAATCAGCAATATCAACATATTAGCTCATTCCCGTTAATCACACACACACACACACACACCCTGGGTTGGTCTGGGGTGTAAACCCATGCTGCTCGCCCGGCTGAATCATGGCGGCTTTGTTCATGCAACAAAAACCAACAAACCAAAAAAAAAAAAATCCACGTATCCCAGTGAGGCTGCGTTCACTTGACTTTTTTCTTTCTTTTCTTTTAAGCTCTGCAGACTTCATCTGTAATCCTGTCTGCCTTTTTTAAATTCTGTTTTATTTTGTTTCCCTCTTTTATTTTATTTAAATTGTTGTCTCCCCAAACCACAAGTGCACATTTTATGGGAATTGGCCGGCATCTTTATTTTATTTTATTTGTTTACTTGCTTACTAACTTATTCATAAATTGTATCATTTTTTTTATTTCATCTTATCTATCT
>CM040993.1:17634132-17653325 GCA_022985145.1 Pangasius djambal
TATAAGTATAGTATTAGCTTATATGAGTATAGTATTAGCTTATATAAGTATAGTATTAGCTTATATGAGTATAGTATTAGCTTATATAAGTATAGTATTAGCTTATATAAGTATAGTATTAGCTTATATGAGTATAGTATTAGCTTATATGAGTATAGTATTAGCTTATATGAGTATAGTATTAGCTTATATGAGTATAATATTAGCTTATATGAGTATAGTATTAGCTTATATGAGTATAGTATTAGCTTATCTGCTGAATACTACGTCATAGTATGTTATGTTTACATTCAGCAACTTATTATACTGTTACTCTTTTGCTCTACTGTTATATCTGATTCACTTTCTTACTAAAACTGTGTGCCAGTCTCTTACTGTGCCTATTGTCCTGTTTTAATAGTCATTATTGTCTTGTGTAGTCTCTTGTAGTTCTGTGTTGTTTTATGTAGCACCTTGGTCCTGGAGGAACGTTGTTTCATTTCACTGTGTACTAACTAGGTGTATACGGTTGAAATGGCAATAAAGCCACTTGACTTGACTTGACTTGACTCACACACACAGCCTGTGCGTTTATCTCCTGAAAATAAACGAATTGAAACTTCAGTGCAAGTCGTAATCCAGGTTAAGGCACCAACGCGGTGATTGTGAGTCTAATGACGCTCTCGTGTGTCCCGTGTCTCAGATCCAGAGGATGGTGATTTCAGGAGGGAATTTCAAACCCGACACCCTGAAGCCTAAAGAGGTGGTCAGCCTGCTGCTGGACGACGAGGAGCTGGAGAAAAAACGTGAGTCGGGTTCTCACCTGCGAGATACGGCACGCCCCGAAATACATCCGCGTCCGATCACTGTTCACCAAATCTGAAATGTAACCGAAAGATTAGCTGCTGCTAAGATGTGCTTCTGACTTAATTCTCTGTTAGCAAGCTAAAAATCTGACGCTGTCACCGTGTCCCTCTCCCAGTAGCAGTGGAGATTTATTTTGTAGTACTTTGGTATGTAAATGATTATATTTTATATATAAATATTAATTTGTTTGTAGATTCACAACATAAAATCCTAATTAAATCCATTTCAGTTCCAGGCTGTAACACAAAAAAAATATATATATATATGTATATAATTCTACCTAATTTAGAAAATGTAGTTTATGATAACGAGTTTCAGAAAATACCTTTGAGATAAACGCTGATAAATGAACACGTTCTTTATTGAGTTGTTGTCGATGTGTTTTGCTGATCACTAAACCGATTTATTTATTTATTTATTTAATTTATTGATTGCTCACGCTAGGAGGCGTAACGATACACTCCAGTAACGAATCGATTCGACTCACGATACTGGCTTCACGATCCGATTCGATTCGATACTCAGAATATCTTTTTGAACAAAATCTGACTCCTGTTTTATTTCCGAATCATAAGCGATGCACAACAGTGTGCATTTCTGTCTTTATAAAATGAAATAAGTCAGAAATGCCTATGAACAGAAGAGGTTTAATATTGTAAGCAGCTACAGTCATGTAAATATTGCACTATAGGTTCACTGTATCCTAAAGCTAATTAAATTCTCCCCAAGTATTCGATAGAACAAACGATCAGTCGGTCCTTCGTGTTCGTGTTTGTGTGCAGTGCGTTTAAGGCAGGAGGAGAAGAGGCAGCAGGAGGAGAGCAGCAAGGTGAAGGACCGTAAGAGGAAGAGAGAAAAATACGCCGAGAAGGTAATTCAGCCCCGAGGATCATTTACTTTACATTTGTCTTTAAATACAGTCGTAGGCCTTCTGTCACGACCCTGTGCTTTGTCTGCGTGCAGAGGAGAAAGGAGGAGGACGCAGAGACGATGAAGAAGAAGAAAGAAGGCGTGAACTTGGTGATCCCGTACGCCCCCTCGGCGGACAACTCCAACCTGTCGGCAGACGGCGAGGACTCGTTCATCAGCGTGGACATGGAGTCGGCGATGCCCAGCCCCTTCAGCGAGGTGAGCGGACGTCCAGAGCGCACGCACTTACTCCCACCTTTATTCTTTTACAGCTTTAATTCATCTCCACGTTGCTTGATTTAATTAACTGTAATTAGACTTAATCATAAGATTATAGATTACATCCACATTCGAACCTTTTGTTTTTGAATAATAAAGGTTTCGTGTATCCTCCACATAACTCTTAACGCTGAATCTACGTTCATTAGTAACGTTAATTCTCAAGGGTGACGATGTGTTTGGATTTATTCTTACCGATTTGACGTTTTTATTATTTAACCAGCGGATTATAATTTAACTGGAATTCTTCTGGGAATTTTTCCTACTCGAATGGCAAGTACTGTGGAGAGCCGCTAAAGGTTTCGTGCGTCACGGCGTAAAGACGTGCTGTCCACCGAACGAGAAGGCTGAAAAAAGAAAGACGAGGAAGTTAAACGAGTGCAGAACGATGAGCAGGTCGTTTTTATCACGAATAACGAAAGTTAACAAGAATTTTCTTTAGATTTGGGAAGCCGGTGGCGCTTGAAGGGAAGCGAGTGCACAGATGTACAGGATAATCGAGAAGAAATCAGCATTGAAGGATTTGTTTGTTATTTTCATGATGCGCAGCTGAAAGGTCTCCAGAAGGCTGACGTGTCGACTTGTTTTTGCGCAGATCTCTCTGAGCAGCGAGCTGCAGCCGGGCTCTCTGCCCGCCGACGAGAGCAGCAGCGACATGCTGGTGATCGTGGATGAACCGCTGCCCACCAACTCGCCCGCCTCAGGCACCGGCTCCGTCTCAGACAACATGAACGGTGGGGAGAAAGAAAAATAAAAAATCTATAAAAATCTAAGAATGTCTAGAAACAAAAAAAATAATAATGGAGATTAAAAATGTGTGTTAGGACTTAATTAAGGAAGTGACCTGCATGTCGACTGAACAATATTAATCACGCAACTTTAGATCACTTTAAAAAAATGTTGTGAAATGCAGAAATTGTCAATGCAGTGGGTTTATTTTTGCCTGGGTTATTGCATCACAAGATATAACAGCCTATCAGGTTCATTATGCAAATTTCCTCTGTTAACACATCTGATCTATCTAATTCTCCTATTCCTAGAGTCTGGGCACTTTTTTTTGTCGTTAATTCTTCATGCAAATTGATTTGATATGAATAGTTTATTATTTATTATTTAATATATATATCAGATTATGGACTTTAGAACAAGTTAAAAGAGGTTTTTGAGTGAGTTCAGTTTGAATTAGAGTGTAAATTGATACTTAAGCTCCATTTTCTGTTTGGGTTGGTTGTCAAAAAAACCAACAAAAAACAAGAAGAAGAAGAAGAAGAAGAAAATGTTGCCTGAGAAGTCGTTGATTTGTCAGAAATACGATGACAGAAAAATTTAATCACCTGAGCACAGAGAACACGGAGCCAGCCCTCAAGAAATGATTCGATTAATGACACAAATAACTAGTTTATAACATTCAGTGTATCACTTTCCAGTGTTTACTTCGTCTTTGTGTTTGTTTTGTCGATCCTCATTTCTGTGCGGCGTTTCTGCAGAGCTACAGCTCTGTGCTTTGGCTCAGTTTAACAGCTCACATCTACAAAAAAATCCCAAAACACACCATGTTTGATTCACTTCCAGCAAATCGAGTCGATTCAGAGTCACTTCGCTTTAGAGAGTTCTCGTGGACCTGAACGAAAGCATCTTACACTTTTCATTCTCTTATCCTCTAATGAATTGGACAAGCAGGAGGCCAAGACGTATTTTCCTCCCCCATAAACTCCATCATGATGATGATATAGATTATAAATTTATAATATAAGTTTATTTTATGTTAATAGAGCAGATTTTGGTTTACTGTGCATTTTCTCTGCATATAAAAGAACTGATGTATTTATTTTTAGGGCAAAAAAAAATGACCAGCCGGAATTATTGTGGAAAGCAATTTCCGTTTTGAAATCCGCAATGAATTTATTTTACACTTTGAGGTAAAAACCTTCGTAAATTGCACGTTCATTAAGGCATTTTTTTTCAGTACTTATTTATTTTATCATTACGAAAATGAACTGTTTGTCGACTGAACAGTATCGATCAGATCGTTCAGGTCATTAAAGTCACACTAAACTTCAAAACCGGGGCCTTAGAACCGTATCGGAAAAGTTAGTGTTGAACATATGACAAGTGCGTGTTGTTGCATCATAAGATATAACAGCCTATCAGGTTCGATATGCAAATTAGTTGCATATCCCTTGAATCTGGGTAAAAGCACAGACACTTCTGTTCCTTTTCCTGTTTTTTGAATACCATTTTTCCGCATGACTGATTTTATATTCAAAATTTATTATTTATTTATTATAGAGAAGTTCTGCTTTAAAAAAAAAAAAACAAGCAAAGCAAACTTTTTTTGTTTTAGTTTTAAGATCCGACGTTCCAGCTGATGTCAGTCTGCGTTTGTCCTGCAGGTGTCTCTTCTCTAGACGCGTCGAGTCCAGGCAGAGGAAGAGCCGCTCGGAGCCGAGGGCGACCCAAAGGCTCGGGAACCGGCGGGAAGTGCGCGAGCAGGAAGGGTCGAGGCAGGAAGTCGACGGCCGGCAGTGCAGCAGCGATGGCGGGAGCGATGGCGGGAGCAGCGGCCGCCTCGGCTGCAGCGTACGCGGCGTACGGCTACAGCGTGTCTAAAGGTGGGTTCCTCAAGAAGGACAAGAAAAATCGACAGCCGGTTAGTTTGCTAGATAACTAGCTAGACAAAAAAAAAAAAAAAACTCATGCTAGAAACCGCAAAGCGTATTCTTAAAGTTACAGCTTTACCTCTGACACTGGAGACTCCTTCCGTAAATGTTAAATAAACGTATCCTCATCACCATATCAACAATCACGTTTTTTAACCCGCTTGTGTGTGAAAGAACTGTTACTATAGAAACGATAATCCTGTGATTTGTACTGATTAATTCAACAGGTATAAAGACGTTACTCCATCCCTCTGAAATTACAGTTACGTTGAATTAATGGTCATGTGACTTCTGATTTGCTTGTTCGATTTTGATTGTTTTAATCTCGTCCCTCAGGTATCGCTGCTGCCGCTTCTGGCTCCTTGCAGCCTGCGATTGTGCGATCTTCGGCCTCTGCGGCGTTCATCCCCGTGAGCACGACCTCCCCCCAGGCTAAAGGCTCGTCTCTGGGCTCGGGCGCTCAGCTCCTTCCTCACGGCAGCTCGCACGTCCTTCACGCTCCCTCCAAGAGAGGCAAAGCTCCAAGCGGCCACGCTGGCGGACGGTAGCAGTAGCAACCGTGTGGAGGTTATCATTCTAGTTCGGCCAGTAATTTTAGTCTTGGGGGGGGGGTTATGATGTCTTCCTATGCGGAAAAAATCATTTCACCAGGCCTGTAGTCACTGTGAAGTAGGATCATTTGGGTTTTTCAGCAAAAATGCAAATCGATGAATATGAACGAGATACCGATAGCGCGACTGTAATTCCACGCATCGCTCCTAGTTTTGCACTTATCCATCACCAGTTACTCATTTTTTTGGGGCCACCAGCATGAAATATATCCTTTTTTTCCCCCTGTTTGCAAGAACATTTAGCACGAATATACAACATAGGAACAATAAATGAAACCTCAAACATCGTCTCTACTCAAACACACCAGATTGTGAAAGATCGACCGTTTAAAAACGCCAGACTTCTCTTTATACAGCTGTCTGCTTTGTGGAAGAATCCGCTTCAGCTACAGATACTTAATATATAAATATTCCAACCTGCAAGGAGAAAATGAGTTTTTTTTGTTTTTGTTTTTTTTTTTGGGAATGAAGGTGTAAATGTGATGCTGCTTTCAAAAAAAAAAAGGAAAAAAAAAAAAGAAAAATAATTCACTACTCCACTAAATGTGGAATATTTCTCACCTGGAAAATTCTTCGATGGATGTAAAATGTATCATAGCTTAAGTTAAAAAAAAAAAAAAAAAAAAAAAGTGTTAATTTATGAAGATTTGTGCTAACTGTAAATTGTAATGGAGCTGTTTATTTTTAAACGTATTGAAATCGCATCGTTTTCGTGGCACCAGTGGTTTTTCGGGGGGGTGGAGTTTATTTTGTGTCCAACGCGTGATTATTTGTCCGGTGTTTGTAAATACCACAGCGGATCTCGCTCCTTTCAACGTTCTCCATATTTCCCATGATGCTCGTCTATTTTTATAGGTCAACGTGTACATACGAGAGAAAGAAAAGTGTTGTTTTACTAACGTGGAGTAAATCCGAAATAAAAAAAAAACTCAAAAATAATTTCAAATGCATCTGTCTGTGATTTATCTGGCAATGTCTTGGCTCAACTGTTTTTTTTTTTTTTTTTAAAGAAAGATAAGAGCATGTTATTCACGTTCTAAAACATGGTGACACTTTACTCAAGGACAGTGTTCATAAGAGTACATAACACCTACATAAGCAGGTTTATGACACCTAACGTAAACCTACGTAGATATTTTCTAAACCTTATATAATGAGCATAAAAACATGGTCACTTTGATGTCAGGTTAACATAACAGTCAGTTGAGTGAGTCATGTGACATAAGGTTGTCATAAGGTTGGGTTGTGACACTTTCTGGGATGATTGACGCAAGAACGTCATGACAGATGACTTTGAAACCTATGTAAACATTTATAAAGACTTATTCCAAGTGTCAGCTGACATTAAGGCTGCTTTTAGGACAGAGATAATATAGATAACCCTGTCGTGACAGTGTCAGAGGTGTTCATAAAAATCATAAACAATAAAATAAACAAATAAACAATAAAATGAAACTCAGTGTTCATAGAGCTACATGAACCCTACATAAGTGCTTCATGACAAGTGACATAAAACCTACATAGACATTTATTTAAGACTTATTCACACACACGTCGTTTGACAAAGTCTGTTTTTGCGAAGTCACTTTAATGTTGTGTTATGACGCTTTCTGGGCTCATTGTACAATGTGGTGGCAATTGACTTTGTAGCTCAGTGCACTTATGTCATGTCACAGAGTGACATAATGACAAAGTCATATCAGACATCAAATTCAGACTTTTATGTCGGAGATAATATACGTAACGCTGTCGTGAGACTGTCATAGGTTTACATGAAAACATGTGAACTGTATAAAATGAACCTCACTTTATTTAAAAGCCAAAGACAATACACATAACTGTTATTACAGTCCTGTGTCCATAGTATAATACTTATGAGCAGATATAAGAAACTCATTACTTAAGGTCAGTGTTCATAGAGCTACAGGAACCCTACATAAGCAGCTAACAATAACCTACTTAAAGATATAGATGTCAGCTGACATAAAGGCTGCTTTTGTCATAGTTGACATAACACCTAAGTCAAGCCTTCTATGTCAATTAAGAAAATTTAAACAAAAGGAAGCACTCACAGTGTCGTGACATCATCGTAGGAGTTCATATCAGTCTTATCAATAGTAGCATTTACTTTACTTAAGGGCCAAAAGGAAACTGGATTACAGTCATTAGAGTGTCATATCATTGTTATAGACATTCAGAAAGATCATATGAGCAGGAATATGAAACGCACTTTACTAAATGCTCACAGGAAATAGTCATAACTGTGTTATAGCTGAAGATTCACATTTTCGCATGACAATCAATTACTATTTTTTGACTCGGACATATTCAAGCTACAAAGTCAGTTGTTAGGATGCTCTAATGTCTTCTGTCAGCCCGAAAAGTGTCAGAACACTATCTTATGTCAACATATGTCAGTTGACCCAGGTGTTATGTCAGCTGGGCAGAACATTGACATAGGCAGATGATGCATGTTTGAATAAGGCTTTATAATGGTTTCATTGTTAATAACAGCAAAGAAACAAAGATACCAGTGACGTCTGTTTGTTTGTGGGCAGTTAGGGAAGCTATGACACTTAATTACCATTTTGTGACTCTGACATATCAGAAGTCCACGAAACTACAAAGTCAGGTGTCATGAAGCTTTAATGTATGATAAGTCAGCCTGAAATGTGTCATAACATGACCAAATGTCAACATACGTCAGATGAACCAGGTGTTATGTCAACTGGGCATCAAAGTTGATGAAACAGCGTTGACATAAACAGTCTTTGATAGATGATGCCTTGGAATAAGGCTTTATAAATATGTATAAAAATTAATCAGTGAAATCTAATTATCATTACACACAATGACACTTAATTACCATTTTGTGACTCTGACATACCAGACGTCCACTGAGCTACAAAGTCAGTTGTCATGACACTCTAATGTATGAAACGTCAGGCTGAAAACTCGTGTAACTCGGGTTTTATGTCAGCTGGACATAAAATTGACACAGGTGGGCTTTGATATGTGATGCCTGTTGGAATAAGGCTTTATAAGGCTAAATGTTTTCCAGTATTAATACCATCAAAGAAACAAAGCTACCCCTGACATCTGGTTGGTTGTGAGCAGTAAGACATGATGCCCAGGCGCAAGTTCACGTCATTTACTAAGCTATGACACCTCACTTAGGATGTTATAACACTTAATTACTATTTAGTGACTCTAACATACATGACACTCAACTGTTTAATAAGTCAGACCGAAACGTGTCATAACAGCCTTACGTCAATGTGCCACTTAACTCAGGTTTTATGTCAACTGGGCATAAGGGTAACATAGACGATTTGATGACGCCTGTTGGAATAAGGCTTTATAAATCTATGACACTTCATTACCAGTTTGTGACTCTGGCGTACCAGAAATCCACTGAGCTACAAAGTCTACAAAGTCAGGTGTCATGAAGCTTTAATGTACAGCAAGTCAGCCTGAAATGTGTCATAACACAACCTTATGTCAACGTGTGCCATTTGACCCAGGTGTCAGCTGGATATAAAACTGACATAGGCGGTCTATGAATGATGCCCGATGGAATAAGGCTTTATAACTGTTTCAGTGTTGAAAACATCAGACAAACCTGTCGAATCAGTGACATGCGTTTGTTGGTGGACGTGCTGTAAGTTCGCTCTGCCGTGACCTCGTTTATTAGCGTCCGTACAGATGTGCGGATAAAAACGGCCTGTTTATTTCTGAATGGTTTACACGATCCCATATAAGGGACGGATCATAAAGGTCTTCCTCTAAACTGTTGTACACAGGTTCATAGCTACGAGAAGATGAACCACTGATCCACATTTCCTCTCTTATCTGTTCCTACAGACCTGATAAGCAGGGCAGAGTGTAAACACAGGACTTCCAGGAGCACCGAGTTCCCTGTTTCAGTCTGTGTGTGTGTGTGTGTGTGTGTGTGTGTTCAGACAGAAGTCATCTTGAGCTCCGTCCAAAGCAGTTCCCGCTTGAGTGGAAATGAAGTGTGTGAGTAACAGGTGTGTGATGCAGTTAAAGTAGCGCAAATTAGGAAGTGGGACTAAAAACCTACAGGAAGTAATGAATGCTCAGACGTCTAGAAACTAAAACACACTCACGGTCATGCTGTCATAGTAAAATAATCAACAACGGGGTGGTGCGATGACGCAGAGTTACTGCTCCCACACAGAAGTTGGTTATTATCCTATAACAGAACATCCTGAAGTGTTTTATTCCTCTTACACCACAGCCAACTTTTATGATTAATTAAAGAAATACGCAGCATACTTTTTAAAAAAAAATCTGTTTACAGTTATCTGAAATGTCGCACGATTGTCGTCCTGTTTCGGTTTCCACAGGAACCTTTATTAAATCTGGCTAAAGAGAGCGACTGAATTAATTCAGCAGAAACTCTGAGTGTTAGTCAGAATAAAAATAAGCTCAGGGTCACGCCGTGTTTTCATTCGCTGCCACAGCAACAGCAATAAAGTGAAGAAATTCTTGGAAAGTACTTGTTTTGAGCAACTGACCGTCTTTTATCACTCCGCTTTCTCTCAACGTTACTCAAGCTGCGTGTTTAGCCCGGCTAACTTTCTGACTCGGCTCTACCTCGGCTTTTAAAAAAAACCTGGCCGATTTTATTGATGTGCTCCTGTGCTTTTGTCATTTCAGAGTTCTTCACCTTCGACGCCTTCAGAGAAAACGAAGTAGTTAATGATATCAATGTAGCTAACGGGTGAGGCGCCGTCACAGGACGATCACTGAGACACTTAAGTGTCTGCACTATTTATTTATTTATTTTTTTAAACCATTTTAAATTTTTTAAAAGACAAGTTTAACCTCACATTATCAGCTAGGAACAAACACGAAACTGATTATAAACACCAGATGTAAACGTGAAACAGGATTCCGCTAAGAGCCAGACAAGACTTCTGTGTTCAGGGAAAAAAAAAAGTTTATAGCAGCTATAAACAGTCGTTCCCTCACCTGCTTCGATTTGTAGCCGTTACTATAGAAACGGTAACGTTAAAGTGAAAAGGGCTGCATTCATATACAGTTGCAGCTGCACTCTAGTCAACCAGAATCAAGCATTCAACAGCGCTGAGGTATAAATAAAATCGGAGACACGTATTTTCATTTAAGCACCTTTTATTTAAGGACATAAGTGAACAATGGACTTCCTTTTACAACAAAGGGTCGTTTTCTGGAGTGCAAAGTAAACAATGTTTTGAAGTAGATGTGTGCGTCGTACAGCTTCGTACGGGATTGACGATCTTGCGCTGCTTAGTGAGAGCAATGAGATATGACGTGAACTAACATTACAATAACATTTAACGCATGAGAATGTGAACCGGATCTACAGGAAGGGTTTTAGCTTAAAGCAGGTGCGCACTGTTGGGCCGCTAACAGTAAAGGCCTAAAGACAGCGAGGCAGGCCCTCTCGATGGAGAACAGGTGAGGGTCGTCGACCCCGGGGCAGCTCTGCCTCATGAACTCGGCCAGGCGGAGCAGGTACTCGACGTTGTAGCCCGTCTTCCCCTTGCACACCGCGATCTGAGCAGCGATCTCGTCCGTACTCGCGGGACCCAGGTAGGTCGGGTTGTCTTCTGTAGCGATGTAAACCAGAGCCTGGACCGAGAGCTGGCTCTCGTCACGCGGGATGAACTCGACCATGCGGGTGCCGTAGCCTCCTCGTACCGCTTCGCGTATGTTCAGGTAGGCGAGCGACTCCTCGATCTGGGAGCCGGTCACCTCGAAGGCCACGCCCCAGGTGCACGCCTGCGGAGGAGGGAGAAGCGGCGTTAAATTATGCACTCAATCAGAACAGTTAAAGAAGCTGTGTGTGTTTATGCACATGCTATACGGTGTTGCCAGCTTAGCGACTTTAGAGCTAAATTTGGTGACTTTTTAAACCTTTATTTAAAAAGGAGCCTAGAGACAAATCCAGCGGCCAATCACTGATCCCCACGGCTGCCAGCGACCAATCACTGATCCCCACTGTTTACTTTGTTCTCTTTTTGTTAGCTTTTACAGTAACAGTTATTCCATCATATCCATTCCCCAACTCCTCACTACCATGGCTTCATTTTTCTGCATTCTTGATAGAAATTATACAATTTTTCTCTCTCATATAACATATATTTAAAAATTATACACCATATACAAACAGTTTGTGCTCGCCGTGACCAAAGATGACTTCTTTCTACAAGAACTACCATTTTCTTTTCTGATAAAACTTCAGAAAACCCTCGGATATGCAAATGACGGTTACGGTTCGATGGATATGCTAATTGACCCATGACGTCACGCCCCACGCAGCTGGCAACACTACGCACAGTTTTGCTTTAGGAAGAACCGGAAGTTCCACTTACGTCATCCTCCTCCAGGAGCGTCACCACTCTTCCAGGCTGTCACAAATAAATAAATTAATTAATACATTTAAAAAAAAAAATAAATAACACGATGCAAAGGAGGATAAAAGTGTATGATTTTATATACTTAAAAAAATAAATTATATATATATTTTTTAAAAAAAAGCTATCTTACCATTTCGTCACTTCCGCGGTGGAAGGTGTCTCCGTGCCAGAAGAGCCGCTTGTAGCCGCGGATGAAACCGACGTGGCTGCGCTTGTACTTGAAGTCGGGTTTCCACACCAGGGAACCGTAGCCGAAGATCCACAGGCTGCTCTTACCGGCTATGATGTCTTGAGGCTTCATTGTGAGAAATGATTTTTTTTAAAAAAAGCAAAAAGCTATGAAACCGTTATAGGAGCGAAACCGGCTAACCCGCTAGCGTTAGCTTCCTCCGGTCCAGGAGCAGAGGTATCGGCTGGCTCACCGCTATACCGCGACCGGTATTGGAGCCCAACTGCTTGGCAGTTGTGAAGATGGAATTGCGCAGATCTGGTTGTTTTGCCTGGTGCATGCCGCCGCATTAGTGTCGCCGCATCATCGCCTTAAAACGCCATGTTAGCCTTTTCGGCTCGAGATCAAAAACAAAACACTTAAAATCCCGCTTAGCGGGTACTCAGCTAGCCTGCTAGCCTTTTCACCCGTCTCTAAAATTTAAAAAAATAACTAAAGAGCCTATACTAACTACCTATATTTAAAAATATATACTTCTATAGCGCTAGCTTTCTGGCTCAACTGCAGCGATGCTCTTCGCTCGGATGATGAAACAAATCTCGCCCGCATCCCTTCATATATCCTGTAACCGCGTTACCATGGTGCTACGTCACCTGCACGCTTCCGCACTCTAAACCAATCACTGTCTAGAGGAGGCGGGATTTCAGATCTTTCATCCAATCATCACGTGAACCATTCCTGTTGACGGCGAACCATACCCCCCCTACACCCCCCCGCATTCTTTCTCATTCTATTGGTTGACTAGCTGTCAGTCATGTATTTCCTCCACTTCTATTGGTCAATCAGAGCGTCTTTGCATGTGATTTATCATTGAAACTGGCTGATGCAACCCGAAATGGTCGTTTCAAGCTAACACCAGAGCACGTCTGTTTCTGGGAAAGTGTTGCATCATTCAGAGTGAAGACTGTGTGTTTTTTGGGACGGACATGAAGTTATAAATGTCAAATGATAAAAATATGTAGTAGATTGTGGTCTAAAAAGATGTATTTTTTTGAAAGTATACATCCAAAACAACTACAACAAACAACAACAACAAACAACAACAACAAGCTGGGTGTAGTCAGATTTACTCATAACAGTTAGTCAAAAATATTATTTCAGAGAACTATTTATAAATAGTCATGTGTAAATGTTTTGTAGTCTGAAAAACATTTTTGTTTGAAAAACAAAAAACCCAGAAAAAATGCCTCAAGCTATAGGCAAACAGCTCCATTTAAGAAAACAGATAAACTGATAAGCAAAACATCAGTAACACACAATTCCAAGAAACAGTGATTGTTTCATCGTTAATCGGTGCATAAAATCCTAATAATTATTATCTCAGGTCATATATTTAACCCAAATACTTCACAAAGTGGATCGATTAAAAAATGTAAATCTATTTTCGTGCACTCTCGCAATCAGTGGTCAGATTTTCACATCATTTATCAAAATATCATAATTTCAGGCAATTATTATTTAGAAATATTAGCGTTTTGTGATTAGAGACATAAAAAAAAAACCCACCTTTGCCCTATATTTAAATCGTGTTGATGTTCCTCCAGGGGAAAATGACTCGAATAGTGTGGAAACAGGTCTGTCTGACAAAACAACGCTGATGTTCGAACAGAATTCCAAGAAACGTTGATTCATTACATATAATCATCATAATTAGTGTCTCCGGTCATGTGCGTAATCCAGATAAGCACAGATTCTTGAAGTATACATCTTAAAAACCCGTATGCAATGTGGTTTTTTTTGGTGTTGTGATGGTCAGTGGACAGATTGTACACATTTGATCATCATTTCATTGAAATTTTATTTATGATATGGAGTATATGTGTAGTTCTGAGGTCTGTTTGGGAAAACATACAGAATTCCAGGGAAAATCTTGGAATCTCTTTCAGCGCGAATCGTTGCGTCATCGAAGGATGAGCTACTGAACGTTATGTTTCAAAAAACACAATATGAGTATTCAGTATTGAGATATTTAAAAATGTTGTTCAGATTTTAAATCCATAAACGTCTACATTAAAAATAATACACCGTCATTTGTCGTATTTATTTGATGGAGTTGGATTCTCAAGGTATAAAAATAAAGTATGTCTTTACTTTTTTTTTTTTTTTTGTACGTATTGTTTGTACAGCCGCGGATTGGAGAATAAGAGCTCGGTTTTTGCCGGCGGTGTTGTGTTTAACTTTGGCGCTACTCTTCAGAAGATGGATTAAACCCAAGATTCCACCTGGGGGTTGAACGTTGCCTCGTTTTTCAGTAGGATGTATACTGTGTTTTTTTTTTTTTTTTTTTACGTTTTCCAGTCCTGGCCTAGTTTCTTTGTAAGGTGTTTTCCCAACTCTAATTCTTTAATAATGGCTGTAGGATTGGGAAACACTGTGGTCTGACTTCTCAACTCCACTTGGAATAGAGTAACAGACACATGAAAATCGAGTCGTATTTCTTGCTTCGGCATTTTAAGCCAAACGTAATCAATCTGGTCCCTGAGGAATCCTGGCCGGTCTGCTTTTTCTTTCTAGGGTCTGATCACTAACCCACTTGCGCCAGGTAATCCCCGTCGTACAAGCTTTATTACAGTGCTCAGGTGTGTTACGAACCGGAACACGAGAACAATACGGACCCACGGGAACCTAGAAGACGGCGTTGAGAACCTCTGGCTTAAACTCAGAGGGGGAGAAATGTAAGATTGCGAAACCGAGAGCCAGCTGCCAATTTGCTGCACCACTGTAAGTCACTGTATCAACTTTAATTCGTCACGGTATTTCCACGAAGCCCAAAGGCTGGAGTTGATCTTAAAGCAGCACCATCCATCATCTCAGACTTGGCTATTGGATTTTAGAAAAATCAAGTCAGCTCTGTGAAAACATGACCTTAATAGACTACGTTCACCATCAGCTACAGATACTCATTTCCTGAGTCATGATTAAAAAAAATTCCAGGGTGGAATTACTGTCACCACCTGGAAGGTGGTTAATTTTCATATAATACCACGCCCGAAGTATTTCTGTCCTCTAACACCACAGCAGTTTGCCAACAATTAAAATGGTTTATTTATTAAAAAGGACAAGGACACTATAGTGTCCTTCTAGTTCTAGTTACATTTAATTTTGTGGAATGTCCATGTGTTCCCTCAGCAGACTTTCTTTCTTTTCTCTCTCTTGAAGTTAATAAGACAAAAAATAAATAAATAAAAAAATAACACGGCTTGCCACGTTACCAAAAACCCGCAAAAAGTGTGACCTCATTTGTCCGAAGAAGTCGGAAAAGTTACAGCTTTATCGCTAACTGTTATAAAGACTCTTTCCATAAATGTTAAATAAGCGTCTCTTTACAGAAAACCTCATATCAAAGGTTAAACGTTCTTCTTTCTTAAATAGCAACACGTTTTCGAAGTTTGTTTAGTCGTAGTTGGTCAGAAGGTGTTGATTAATTTTCCCTAAGAGCAATTCCGACAGTAGTAAATCACAGGTTTATTTTATATTAATGCGCGCGTTCTACTACGTTATCGTTTCTATGGTAACAGCTCGTTCACAGGGACGTGCACGCCAGACGCGCCACATTAAAAATCGTTGATAAGGTGACGTTTTCTCTAGGAAGATATTTATCTAACGTTTGTGGAAGGAGTCTCTAGTTTCAACGCTTTGTAACAGATAGTGGTTAAGCTGTAAACTTACATTTTCTGAGTTTACACTTTGCGGTTTCTCAGTAACAAGACAAACTGCATTTTTTCGTCTGATTAACTTCACGACTGTTTGTAGCTGTTTGTAGTGAGAACAGGAACTAACTTGTTTCGTAGATGCCCCACAACATTAAATGTAACTGTACATGTAATTATAAAACGTGTGACGTCTCATTTTTTAATTAAAAAAATTGTAATTGACAAATACCAAGACATGCTGTGATTGGAAAATAATCAACTTTGGGGTGATAACAGTAAATCTGCTTCATCACACTACTGCATCATGGATTATTTTCCTATAACAGCACGGCACGGTGTGGTTTGTTCCTTATATATTGCCCAACCGCAAACCCAACACACTTTACCTTACATCAAATATATGATATAGAGTCATTTCCTGTAGGTTGTTTATGTATTAATCAGACCTGTAAATGAACTCGGTGTCTCTTCTGTAAGGCTTTGTGATCAGGATATGAGCCTCACCACGTGGCCACTCTTCAGTATAAACAGCAAGAACCTTTCTCCCAGTTCTACCCCTCTATAGGTTTTGGTAAACAACCCCCTCACCGCTCTCCCCTATTTAACACTTCCTTATGTTTACCCCAGGCTCTTTAGCTAAAACAGGATTATCTATAAATAGAGGTGTTAGCCGGCATCATACGATCCAGTCCCGTGTAAGCTCCTTAAAAGTCTGCGTGATGAACAGGGCTTTCTCTGCCACGCTGCTGCTGAGCTCCAGGAGCCGAGCCTTTCAAAGAACAGCGTGTTTACTCTCTCCACCCGTAACCTAAAGCCCCGGCATGCAGGAGCGTGACCTTGTGTACACTGTAAACACGGCATGGAAAAAGCAGCCCTGCCATTTTTCCCTTACTGGATGTTCTGACCTTTTGTTTTCTTCTTTAAGTTCTGCATGTATAGAAATAGCAATAGCAATATATTCATAGCCAGCTCCTTTTAAGTTCCAGCTTATTATAGTAAAGCAGGTTAGTAACTGTAGTGAAACGTGTATAGTTGTGAAACTGAGGAATGTTAAACAGGACCAGCTTCCTGCTTAATAATAATTTCATTGCATTTATTATTCCTCTGACAAACGTTTTTTTTTTTTTAATCCAAAGTGAGGCAGAAAACATTCCAAGGAATACTTGGAAAGCACAAAAACTTTCCTGTGTCGGAAAACTCAAGGTTACAATATGCACATAACAAACTACCAGCAAAACAGCAGCATTGCATTAAAAATAGTTAATAAATAAGTTCAGTGATAATTGAATGGCTACAAGAATAAATTAACACTTAAAAGGAAGGACAAAAATCTAAAAATGTTAATATTTTCCAATTTTAGCGCTTCCCAATACTACAACTTTAAGCTGATCATGATCCGAATTTAGTCTTTGTTATTTTAAAAAAAAAAGTTATAAAGATAGTCACAATACGCACAACATCTCAGAAAAGTGTATTGTGTCGTAATTTATCACGACAATAACAATACATCGTCATATTACATCGCCCCGCCCTAGCTGCGTTTCATAGGCGTTCCTTCTTTATTATAAGTAACAAGCATTCTCAGATAACACAAGCAAGCACTGATAATAGTAATGAAGATTCTATTAATAATGTAAACACAATAAGACACGAATGAGAAATAATAAGCACGCAAAGCAAAAACCCATCAAAATCATTTCACTTGTCTGATCTTTTTAAAAAGCTTTTTATAAAACCCAAACGTAGATCTTTTACTCTTTTACCCATGACATCAGATGGATACTTAGAAGGGCGTATGCAAGTCTTCTTCTGCATTTCTGACGGATCATTTACGACAACAGCATACCAAACAAAAATGTGTCTCAACAGGCTCTCGAAGGGTTCGAGTCCACGGGTGTTTCTACATATATATATATATATATATATATAATGGTTTTTTTTTATATTGGCACCCTTCTAGAGAATGAACAAAAATGATTGTATAAAATAAACATTACACACAATGAAATACATTTTCCAGACCTCCAATACAAAATCACTCTCATACAAAACCTCTTTTTAATGTCATAAAGTAGTGTTTTCTGTCTATATTTAAAATAATCACAAATCCTTACAGATGCTAACATGTGCTTAGTGAAGGCTGAATGTGTGTTTTATTTAAGGCAATCCATGAAACGTTGTCAGAAATCCAACTGGAGGTCAGAGCACATGCAGACAAAAACAAACTAGAATGATTCATATTCACAGTCAGAAAAACAGGCAGAGGTCATGCCAGGAAATACTACACACACAGAACAGGGACTAGAAAACAAGGCAGTAGGGAAACACACAATAACGTTCGACGAAAATTCAATGAAACAAAGAAACAACTGGGTATACATAGACTAAATAATCTAACACAGAACAGGCGCGCACAATAGAGTAAGAAAACAATGACAGGCGAGGGACAGAAACCACAGCACATGACTTTCGTCGCCACGGGATCTGTGATGTGAAAGGGGGAATCGGCGAACAGGAAGTGGCTCGGCGCTGTTATTCTCGCCAGTAAAGCTTATCAGAATAAATCAGAAAATATACACCATATTGTGTCTGCTTGTCTTCATAAAGGGGTGCCAATAATTTTGGAGTTCATGCTGATGGTTGAATTGGCGAGATTTTAAACTAATCCAGTTGCAGTAATTGGAGAAACTCTTCTAACACAAAATCACACTTAAAAAAAAAATTCTATTTTCTCTTAATAATATGTGGCAAAATTATTGGCACACCTAAACATTATTCAACATGAACACAAATAAATAGCGAAGTGAAGGAAGAAGCTCAGAGCTGTTGTTCTCCCCAGCAAGGCTAATTATGGGGTGCCAATAATTTTGAAATCAACATTAGGAACTCTATACTGCGTCCTTATGTACTGTATTTGAGGTCATTTTATAATATTTTTGAATATAAAGTTTAAATGTTTTGTTTTCATAAAGGGTGCCAATAATTATGGAGTTCACCATGACAGCAAAACTTAGACTAAGTTTAATCCAATCCAGTTGCAGTGATTGGAGTAATACTTCCTCTCATTAATATTTAGCAAAAATATTGACACCCTAAACAATATTTGCAACAAATGCAAACTATGCTTCATCCTTCAAACTCTGACAGTGTCTCGCTGTCTTTAGGTACAAATGTGCAGTTCTACAGATAAAATCTCTTCATCGTCTATCATCATGTGGGAAAAGTAAAGTGCTTTTAGCGTAAAGGATCACCTGAACACGTCGAGAACTGGATGTTAAAATGTACAGTTCTGTGCAAAAGTCTTAGGCACATGTAAAGAAACGCTGTAGAGCAAAGACGCCTTCAGAAATAATGAAATTAAATGTTTCTATATTTAAAGAAATACTATAAAGAGCAGTAAACAGTAATAAATGAAACAGAGTCAGTATTTAATGTGACGATCCTTCGCTTTAAATAAATAAACAGTGTCTCAGGTGCAGTGTGTGCAGTTTGATAAGGAAATGAGCTGGAAGTGTTACTGAGCATCTTGCAGAAGCAGCCGCAGTTCTTCTGGAGACTTTGACTGTCGACTCGCTTCT
>CM040993.1:17664016-17681048 GCA_022985145.1 Pangasius djambal
TAACAGTGACATTCAATAGTGAGGTATAATAGTGAAGTATAATAGTGAAGTATAACAGTGACATTCAATAGTGATGTATAATAGTGAAGTGTAATAGTGAGGTATAATGGTGACGTTCAGTAGTGAAGTATAATAGTGAAGTATAATAGTGAAGTATAACAGTGACATTCAATAGTGAGGTATAATAGTGAAGTATAATGGTGAAGTGTAACAGTGAAGTATAACAGTGACATTCAATAGTGAGGTATAATAGTGAAGTATAACAGTGACATTCAATAATGAGGTATAATAGTGAAGTATAATAGTGAAGTATAATAGTGAAGTGTAACAGTGAAGTATAACAGTGACATTCAATAGTGAGGTATAATAGTGAAGTATAACAGTGACATTCAATAGTGATGTATAATAGTGAAGTGTAATAGTGAGGTATAATGGTGACGTTCAGTAGTGAAGTATAATAGTGAAGTATAACAGTGACATTCAATAGTGAGGTATAACAGTGATGTATAACAGTGATGTATAATAGTGAAGTATAACGGTGACGTTCAATAGTGAAGTATAACGGTGAGGTATAACAGTGATGTATAATAGTGAAGTATAACAGTGAAGTGCAGTCAGTTTTCCGGCTGTGAGGGTAAAAAGCGTGGCGTGGCAGGTGGAGCGTCTCAGTGAGCATGTCACTGACCTCTAGTGTTAATTACTGAAACATGCACACTGCAGGAGCGGCAGCAGTTTTACTTCCCACTGGTTTGGGATTGAACATAAACATCTTCAGTGCTGTGAAACCTAAAAAAGCAGGTTCTGATCGTGATCCTGTGCAGCTGATTCATGATCCCTGTTTGTTTGGTTTGAACTGGAAAAGGAATAAATAATAATTATTATTATCATCATTATTTACACACCACCTCCTCCTTATTTATTATGAACCTGTTTCCTGAAACTGAAGGTATCCATGTGAACTGAGATAGGGGAAACAACACCACCACCACCACCAACAACAACAACAACAACGACAAAAAAAAGATGCGTGAGAAAAGCGTTTGGCCTGTGCCGGCATGTTCTGCATTTTTTAATCAGAAAGGAAGCAGGAAATGATGTCACTAGGTCACAAACAGGATGCTGTGATTATAACACAATGAGAATGCCTGGCCATGTGATGGAGACCCTGAGGCCAAAGAGCGGGGCACACACACACACACACACACATTCATACATATACTGTATACGCACACACACACGCACATACACACACACACACACATACAGAGTCTCTGTGTAACAGGTTGCAGGTCGAAAGCTTTACCACATGACTAATTACTGCGATAACGAGTGTTATGTGACGGAAGCGTTTTGCTAACCTTGTTGCTTTTCGAGCATCCTTTTCACCCGGATGACGCTGAGTGTGTGTGTGTGTGTGTGTGTGTGTGTGCGAGTGTGTGTGAGATTTGCTTACTGCTGATGGTGGCGTAAATAATAATTAAAAAATAACTAATCCCCGGGTCCTGTACTTTACATCCTTGACCCTCTGCTCAGTGAAGCTCGAAGCCGGACTGGATGGTGAATTATTTCCAGGCCGAGACGGAAAAAAAAAAAAAAAAAAGAAAAAAAAAACAGACCAGACCTGCGTTCAGGTGTTTGTCACAGCTTTGACACGGGGCCTAAACATGTAACACGTGCACACATCTTTTTAAAATCTGTTGAGTCTCAGCTCACACTCCTAATGGAGGACGTAAATTCCCTCCAGCTCCAGCCTGTCTAACAGACGACCTTTCTGGCCTTTCCTCCGTTAAGTGGAGACCCAGGTGACCCTGCGCCACCCATATGGAAAAAGCGACAATAAATAATCCCCGGTTCAAGCTCCAGATTGCTCAATTAAACTTTTTTTTTTTTCAAAGCCCATAGCTATTTTGTTTTTTGTTCATGGTGCCAGCTTTGCCCTGAAGCCCATCTGTGCGGGACACGACCACATGCACGGCTCGGCCTCCATCTTTTGTTACGGGTTACAGGAAGCGGGAGAGGGAGCAGCAGCACCGTTTCTCCTTTTTAACCCCCCACACACCCCTCCCACCCCACTCCACGAAGGCGAGGCCAGGGCTGTTGGCGCCGAAAAACCCACGTGCGTGCGAGCGCTTTATAGCCACGTGGAGCTGGGCGAGAGGGGTGGCATATGCCGCTGTTTTTATGGCGGCGCAGGGTTGCACCCTGGGGGCATCTGTTTCACTCCCCGCACTTCGCCAGCTCGAGGGGCCTGTAGCCGAGGCAACGGATTTGAATTTCAAGCCAATTTACAAGTGAAGGGGGCGACGACAGGGTGAGAGGGATTTTTTTTTTTCAGAGATGTGAAGAGAAATTGAAACATATATCTAATTCATCATCAAAAACAAGCCATGAAGGAATTATTATTATTTTTTTATTCTTCAGTTTGTTTGTTTGTTTGTTTTTTATAAATATGCATTATATACAAAAAAATAATAGTATAAAACATATAAAGAGCAGTGTGTTGTAATTAAATTAACTCTGCAAATAATCATTTTTCTTTTAAAAATTACATTATTGGTCTAAATTTATAGGCAGTCAGTGGTTGGTGTGCAGTCTGTCTTTTTTTGTATTTTATTTTGTTGCTCTTTTCTCCGATCCCTGCTGCTTTCTTGATTGCATCGATTCCTGGTTTTCCATGAATCCAACAAAGATGAGCGTTCCGTTCGTCCCGTTCCTTTTAAGGCTTTTTTGTGAAATTTGGGCTGCATACAATCTCGGAGAAACAAAACAGTCTTGATATGATTTGTACTTTTTTTTTTTTTTTTGTACAGACATTCATTTCCTCATGATTGGGATGGGAGAGGCTGTGATTGTTCACCCACCTCTCCCAATCCGTGTTTTTTTCCTTTCCTTTTTTTTTTTTTTGCATAGTGGGCAATGATGCTGGCGTGAAGGTTTGGAAGTCCCTGGCACCTTCGCAGTGATTAGTTGGCAGATGACGTGTCTGTGATTACCACACGATAGTGAGAGAGAGAGGGAGAGAGAGAGAGAGAGAGAGAAAACGCTCACTCGCTCGATGTGGGGAGGGGGCACGTCTCTGTGCCAAAGACTTTTTTCCCCCCCTCTGGTCCTCCTGCAGTGCAGTCAGTGTAAGTCCTGCTTTTTTTCTTCCTTACAAGCTTCACAGGGGAAAAAAAACATAAAACCATACCGTAGGGGTCAACAAAAAAAAAAAAAAAAAAAAAAAAAAAAAAAAAAAAACGTCCAGGACTGTACACGTCTGTACACAAAAAGCAAACTTCATCTATTGTGTCCTCAAGTTTCTCAGAGCAGCAGTGAGTGGACATCACAAAAAATCATCTCCAGTCTTTCAGTTCTTTTTTTTTTTTTTCTTGTAAACAATCCAGAAAATTCTGCTTTGATTGTGTTTTCTTCCCCTCGCATCTTCCATCTTCATCCTCCCGTCATGTCGTTTATACCTGAAAGAAAAAAAAAATTGCAATCACAATTCCAATTCCAATCACGTGGTCCCTTTGGACATATTAAAGAAATTAAGGCATTTTTTTTTTCCCCTCGTTCCTTCTCACCTCAGTTGCTATGACGCATTCACTTCTCTCCTCCGCTATTACAAACACAGACTGGTACATGGAGTCTCTCGGGGAGCATATCGTTGATATCCTACACTCCGGCTTTTCACTGCACACACAAATCACACACTCGGTGTTAGCGTGAAGGAAAAGCAGCAACGTTTACAATCATCACGAAAGAGGAGGGAGTCAGATTAATCAGGAGCTCTTTTAAAAACATGTTAGGAGGCAGATTTCATTCAGTTTTTTTAATGCAGTTTTAATTCACAAAGTGTTGATAGAGGCTTCCTCGACTCACCTGTACATTCTACTCAATGGTATTTTGTCTTCTAAACACTTTTCGTACTTGTGACTTTTATCCTCTTGCGTCTGGCTTTCCTTAAACTCTTTAGACGAGTTGTAGTCCAAATGGTAGTTCTTGAGGATGTAATTCGACTTCTCCTGACCGCAGTCCACCTCCAGGTCCACCTTCTTGTTCGTGTTCTTGAGCTGCGATGTCGGTATCAGATTGTCCCTCTGTGTGTCCGACTGATTGTTCATGGTGTCGTGAGTCCTTTCGGCAGCCGCTTGCCTGTGGACGTGGCGCAGAGCGATTGCCACCATACACACGAGCACGAGCAGAGCCACCAAACCTATACCCAGGGACACGGCGGCCCACTGGAAGTTGTCCCGGGGCTCGGGTTCGGGGCCCTCGGGACGCGTGACGGCGAAATAGTCGCAGCCCGGCCCCACGAAGCCGCTGGGACACAGACACACAGGAGAGCCACCGGGGACGTTGGTGCACGATCCTCCGTTCAGGCAGAGGCGCTGCGAGGAGCAGGGGGCGCTGTGGAGCTCGCAGTTCCGCCCGGCGTACCCCGGAGCGCACGAGCAGGTGTAGTCGTTGACGCCGTCGTGACAGGTGCCGCCGTTAGCGCAGGGGTTCGAGGAGCAGTCGTTGATGTTGATCTCGCAGCGCTGGCCTGTAAATCCTGCTCGACAGCTGCACATACGGACGCCAGCCAGGATCACACACGCACCACCTGTGGAGCACCAGGTGTTCAGTTACACACAGGTAAACACACACATATGTACACACATACACACACGCACAGCAGGTGGGGACGGGACGTACCATTAGCGCACGGCAGAGTCGTACATTTGTCCACCCTCTTCTCACAGTTGAGTCCGGTGTATCCTTTAGGGCAGTCGCACGAATAGCTGCGTCCGTTGTCCCTCTCATGGCACTTGCCACCCTGAAAGCAGGGCATGTCTGCGCAGGTCAGGAGGCTGTGCTCGCAGTGTGTGCCCTCAAACCCCGGCAGACACGTGCACGTGTAGCCATTATCCAGCTCCTGAAAGATACATGACTTTATAGCAGACTGCTCTAGTAGCTTGCTAAGCTTCACACTCAGACATCATCAGCAGCAGCAGCAAGAGAACTCACCACACAGTGTCCTCGGTTCCTGCATGGGTTGCTGTCGCAGTGACGCACCTCCAACTCGCAGTTGACCCCGGTGTAGCCCGGCCTGCACGTGCACGTGTAGCTGCCCTGCCCGGTGTTCGTGCACGTGGCTCCGTTCATACACGGCTTGTGGTGGGTGCAGAAGTTCAGATCTAGTGTCAAATGTGAATGATAGCACTTAAATCACGACCTAGAGTCAACTCGCTAGTTACGAAACCCTGCGTACGTGCAACTGGACGAATTTACTGACATTCTGACTAATAAAACCCTTTAAACATCCCAGTTTCACACACATCATTTACAGATATAAAACAATTCGTGTCCTGTTTCCAAATGCAAGATTTGTATTGTGTCATAAATCACAATAATTCTTTTACAACAATATTTATAATATCAGAATCAGAAGACGTATCATATTAGTACATCCCTAATATATGTATATACTCTTAGAAACGGATTCTTTCAATGGTTCAGGGTTCTCAGAGAAACAACCTGTTACACATAGAACCTTAAATTAATCAGATTGCTAAATCCATTATGTACTGTAGATAAAATTACTCCTACTCTTAGAAGATGGGTTCTTTCTCTTAGAAAAGCGTTCTTTCTTATAGCAAAGGGTTCCTGTTCTTCGGAAAGGCTCCTACTCTTAGAAAGAGGTTCCTATTCTTCGGAAAAAGGGGTTCCTACTCTTAGAAAGGGGTTGCTAAGAGTTTATAGTTTTATGAAGAACATTTAAATGTTTCTCCAGATGGACAAAAACCTTTAAGGAAGCTAGGTCCTTTTTTCTAACATTTCAGCACAGTTTTTAGAGAACGAGGACATTTTAGGCCTCGATCAGTGCTTCTAAATCTGGAATTCTGATACCGACCAATTGATCTTGGAATACTGGAATATTGAAATTCCTGGAATATCGGTGTGTTTTTTCGTCCTACAGTTTCGGATGCTGTTTGCTTCCACAGCTGATGAAAGAATTTTGTCTCTAGAAACGATGAATAAAGGATCCATATCGCTTCCCAAAAGGTTCTTTAGTTTAGTTTTAGTTCTTTAGTTTGTTGGAACCCCTTAAGTGTTTTATATAAAACTCTCAAAAACTTGGGAAACCATTTTATAATACACTCACTCATACATCTATTAATGAATTAAAGGTTCAGTGTAACTCCATAACTCAAAAGGAACCCTTAAGGATCTGCATTTCATTGTAGTAGAACTTGTGCTTATGCAATGGCAGTAAAGTTGAATCTAATCTAATATATATTAGGAATGTACCAATGTGTTACGACAGGGGGGTTTCCTTTCAGATAGGATTCTGAAAAAAAACATTTAAACTCATTTTAATCAGTTAAATTTTTATTATCAGTCATTTATTTAATCAGTTCTTAGACTGTTTTTGGACTGAGGTGGTGTTCAGCCTCACCTTGATCACAGAAGAGTCCTCCCCATCCTTCTTTACAGTGACACTCCCACGGCTTGTGGCATGTACCATGCTTACACACGGGGTGTTTCTTACACTCGGTGCAGAACGTTCCCTGCCAGCCCTCTCGGCATCTGCAACACACAACCACAGAACAACGCTCGTTACAAGGAGAACCCAAAAACGCTGCGTGTTTACGTAATCACGCACCGTGAATATTTACTCAATTGCAACCTGCGCTGTGATATCATCTTGGCTAAACGTTCATTGTGGGGATTTGTGTACTATTCAGTTTTGTACAAAATGAGATATGAGAATATTAGTGGAATACTGATCCATTAATTGGTGCCAAAAATGAATATCTCCAGCTTGTGTACTTACACACACTCTCCAGGGCTGGAGCAGTTGCCGTTAGCTTCGCTGCAGCCTTTAAGGCAGATCGCTGTGGAAGGAAATGGAAATGACGATTAGTACCACAGGAACTCAAATAATAATAAACCAATAACTTCAATAACAATCCATACATCAATGTTGCATAATAAATAAACTTTTATGGTACTATTAATGTGAATTAAGCAGCATCAATGAGAACAATTGCGATCATTTGGTAGGTATCAGTGGTTATTTCGGGTTCTAGTCCTTATTTTTCTTATCATCAATGTTATATTATACTATCAAACTAGCAACAACTTGGTAAATCTCGTGGTAATAGGCTAGTCTCTGGGAAATGCATATCATCATTGTCCAGTGGTGAGGAACGAGCAAGTTTAGCTAGCTAACACAGAAGAGAACTACTCCCAGGCCCAACAACAAACAAACAGTTGAGCAAAAACATTCTTTATGTTAATGATATTTATTATTTGGTGTCACAACTTTGGTTTTCTACCGTTAGCTAATGATATTGACTTGATAGCACTAGCGTACGTCATAAGATGTAGACTAACGTTTGACTTTGACTAGCTATGACTTTTCTGTAAACAAATATTGCTTAGCTATGTGCCTTTTTTTTTTTTTTTTTTTTTTTTTTTTACGTCTGATGGAGATTCTACGCAGGTTGTACACAGACAGGGCTACAGTAAGACCATAATGTCATTTTCTTCCTTGTGGATTAGCATTTTGACCCACCCTAGATTGCTACACTTAATATATTGTTATTTCAACTTAATATCTTGTTCTTTTGACTTAATATCTTGTTATTTCTACTTACTATCTTGTTATTTCGACTTAATACCTCATTATTTCGAATTAATATCTTGTTATTTCAACTTAATAACTTGTTATTTTGACTTGTCTCATTATTTTTTTTACATATTATTTTGATTATTGGAGATTAGACATATAACCGAATTTAACAGAAGCAACGTCTGGCTTTTGAAATAATGAGATAATCTGTGGAAATAACGAGATATTAACGTCAACGTAATGAGATTAAGTCGAAATAATGACATGGTATCTTGGAAAAATGAGTTATTAAGCCAAAATATTTGTTTTACAGATCAAAGGGGCAAAACCGAGCAGAAATTAAGGAAAAGGAAGGAGAATCTGTATGTCTGTCTGTGTGAGACACTGTGAAATATGAAAGTTCTCAATTTTGGACACAATAGGAGATCCATGACTTCATGGAAATAAATTTACTCTCCTGACTTTAGCTGCTTGTCTGTACATAAACATGGCGCCTGTTTGTGCGTGACGGGCACACTGTAACCATGACAACGCTCTTCCAACATACTCGCGGTAGCTACTCTCGGCTAACGAACTAGCTTAGCTTGCTGTGAAGATTCATTATTATTACTAATAAAGATGAAATAAAGTTCTGAGGTAAACGCTTTCACTGTAACTTTGGAGGTTTTGGGGGAAAATCGAGAGAATCTGACTTGCTAGTTATTTTTAGTTACGTTACAACGTTGGAATAGCCAAGGTTTCTGTACCACCCCAATATTATCGTTGGAGCTAACCTGGCCACGCCCCCTGCCTGGTTTCTGAGCACCTGATTGGACAGGACCTGTGAGGTGTGGGTGCCCTCGCTGTTTGTAATTGGCCTCTGAGTTTGTTTTTTTTTCCCCTGTAAAGTGGGTTGAACTGCTGCTTTTTTAGACCGGAACAGATGCTCCATCTCAATTTAAAAAAAAAAAAACAAAAAAAAACGGACAGCTGCCGCTATTGTTGTTCTCAGGCCGCGCGAGCCGTAATTTTGCAGCTGCCACGCCGCAGAGCCACAATGAGAGCGCGCGCAACGGCGGCGCGTGGCGGATAATAACGCCGCGATTAGGGTGGCGCGTGCTCGCCCGGGATTAAATTACCAAGCACGCGCTCCCTCTGTCTCTCTCGCGGCGCGCGCCCACACACACACACACACACACACACACACACACACAGAGCGCCCCAGTTTATCCCATTTCCCTAATAATAAGCAAAGGTTTGTCTGCGCATGCGCACTACTCTTTCACCCCAAATTGACGCTTCTCCATATATTTTAATCCCTCCACTCCCCCTGTAATCTAGGTCACAGCTATTCACAGTTTTTCCTTCATCCCCCCCAAAAAATGCATAAATTTAGGATCAGATTTATGAGAAAGTTCTGAGTAAACTATACAAAAGAATATAAATACAAACAGAAAAGTTGTAGCCATGTTGCAAAATACACGTTTCTTCATCTCATGTACCAGGGGGTTGAAATGTAGGGAATAAAAATGCATAACAATTTTCAGATTCAGATTTCAGATTTTCAGATTCAGGTCTGAAGGGGTTCATGCCAGACATCTTCTGATCTGTAGTGACCTATAGTTTCATGCCGATAAAGCCACAGTAATAAAATAGACGAAATACTTGCAGTATTGCACTGTGAAGAGCTACAAATCGACAAAATGCACGAGAGGCACAAAACCAGAACCGAAACCAGATCCAAACTCAGAGCATTTGGCGAAGTAAACCGCATGGGGCTCTCAGTAATGGCATTAACCATAATGACTGCTACTCAGACTGCTAGAGAAAGCAGCTGGCTTGACATATTGGACATGTTTCCAGCAGGGTTGCCAGATTTTGGTTTAAAATCCACCCAAGCTTCTCAAAGTGCACTAAACTGTACCATTCCTTATCACTGGAGTGGTACCTTTACTTACATACACCTTTACTCTAGAGCTTTACTCTAAAAGGTGTGCATGATAAATCTTTTTTTCCCCCCTTTATTTTAAAGGTACTCTACGTCCACATTTACTGGATATAAAAGGTACAAAAGATAAGAGACAACAAAAGGTGCAGTTTTGTACCCTTTTTTCCCCGAAAGTCAAGACTCGTGATCATCGCACGCCATTTATTATTATGTTCTGAGTTATGGTTATATGGTTAAACTGAACCTCATTAACATGAAAACAAGCAGCCTATAAATAACGTCAACTTAACTCTTTTTTAAAAAAAGGTTTTGTGAGATTAAAATGAATCAATATTAAACGTTTAAGAGATCCCTGGCTGCAAAAAGGTTTAAGAAGAACTGCATCAAAACAGCCCAAATGATTATTTACAAATATCTCGCAGCATAAAAGATGCTTTTCATTTCTTCAAATGAGTTAGAAAAATTGTACTGGACATTGAGGGCGGAAAAAAATGGCAAATGCTTACAAAGACTCGTGGATTTATCACCGTGCAGAGTTTCATTTAAAGCCATCTGGATCGAATAAGGTTCAGCTACTACAGAACACCTCGACGGATATCGTTCAGGTGCAGGACGATGGTTTGAAATGAACTCTGCAGAGCGACAGATCTCCAGGAGCATGAAGTGCCTGGATCACATCTGAATTTCTTTTTTTCAAACGTTAAAAAGGCGAGGTTATGAGGTCGGCCAATTAAAACAGAGGCCCCACGTGCACCTGAGAAAGCACACTGTTTTTTTTTTTTTTCCTGTCTGATGAGAGCAAGGTGAAGCACTAAAGCAGACCCTCAGTCTCCTAAAGGCCAGTGCGTGGTGATCTCTGATTGCTTACGTTCTTCGCAGTATTCCCCCTTCCAGCCGGGGAGACAGGATAACTGCCCGTCTGGGTTGCAGGTGTAGTGGCCAAAACGGTCGTCCCTGGGCGTGCATATTTTGGAACAACTGTCGCCGTAGTAATTTTCATTGCAGATGAACCGGTAAGAATACCTTAGCTCCGTCTGCTGACCGCTTTGGACATCCTGAGACCACTCAGCCCCTACTTCCAGCTGTCTTTGGATGGCAAAAGAACTAATCTGTAAGTCGGGGTTGTTTGTGTCTATGAAAGGGAGAAAAAAGAAAGAAAAAAAACCCCAAAACATTTAGGTCAAACTGAGAATATAAGAAACATACTTTCACACACTCTTTGTAATGGACTCTCCTTCAAGGTCTAATCTAATCCATAGGAATAAAAAAAAAAAACAAAAAAAAAACCAACGAATTTCCTTTTTCCTTTAAGTCGAGCGAAAAACATTCCCATGCTATTATCCCGTTCCAAAGGGCGGGACACAGAAAGGTGTAAAATACAGGAAAGTGCAGTCGGATGGTTTTGGCAAGCGTTGACTATTCTCACCAAAGCCCACTGCTCTTTCCCACGCCAAAAATAAACCAAAGGAAGTCCAATTGTGTTCGAGTATGAGAATGTGAAGGTGTTTTTGAAGCGAGAGGAAAATGCAGTTCCACGGCTGTACGTGTGCTTCAGAAAAAAACAACAGCTTTACTTTCCTTATTTTTACTACAGAAATGCTTTTTGATTAAAATAGTAGCAATAATAATAAAATTGCATATATATATATATTAGTGGACATAACATAGAGTGATACCTTATAGAAATGAAAAACTAACAATGCTTTGCTTAGTTCATCCCAAGCATTAGTGTGTACAATAGTGTCGCCCTCTAGTGGATAAAAGTGGAAGTACTTACCTACAGGTGGATCCTCCGAGGGTGAATACCAGGCCTCAATAATCAAAGAAAATGATCCCTAAGAGGGGAAAATGTCATAAATACATCTGTAATTACAGCCAAGAGAACGGATCATTTACGTCATTCATGTAGCATGAAATCTGACTATGCATGAGTGCTAAGAGTTCATGCAACAGTGCAGGTGTAAATCGTGCGCAGTACTGTTACATATCGCAGCTTTAATTTCTGTGCAATAATCTCACGCTCTTGCTTTCAGCTTTAGTTAAGACAAAGTTTTCCGAGTGCACTTTTTTTTAACTCTTACCGGCCATCCAAAGTTGAAGGGCAGGCGTACGGGTGTGCTCAGGTGTCCTCCCTCCATCCTGAACGAGTTGGAGCCCAGCACTGGGGTGACGGCGCTGCCGAAGATGCAGTCCCCTGGAGACACGGACACCTGGTAGTTCTTCAGACAAACACGGAAAAAAGTCCTGCAGTCCGGTCTGCATGAGGTTCCGCTCGCCAGCAGACCTTTAAAATTCTTGAACTCGTGGAGCTCGAGCTCGAAAACACCAGATCCGAATATCTATATATATATATATATAGAGAGAGAGACAGAGAGAGAAAAGATGCATTAGGCTGCAGGTAGCGTCTCAGAAGTAAAGGTGTGTATCTTTTACCTGGGAAGGTGCACCTTTGGTGTACGTTTTAAAGCTTAAGTGGCCCTTACGGTTCATATATGTACCTTAAATTATTTCTAAAGGTATAAACATACATACTAACAGCACCCAAGATGTTTGCATTAATGGCACCACCAGGCAACAAGGAAAAGTCCAGGTGAAGTCTGACACCTTTATTTCTGCGAGTGTAATATAGTTCTCTACAGCACTAGTTTAATGGATAGTGTGATAGATAGTCAGTGGCTGATGAGACCTGATGAGGCCACACACACACACCTCTCCTGATCACTGCATATCAAAAAATAGTTCCTTTCTATCCCACATGCAGAAACTCAAGCTTTTCTAAAGATGATGCAATTACAGTTAATCATTTGCTAATGAATCATCTGTTAATAACCAATGCATTGCTCTGCTTTATAGGCTTTCCAAAGCACAACACAACAAAACAACAAAACCCAGTTAATCCTTTACAGCTGCTCCAAAACACAACACACACACACACACACACACACACACCACTAGTCCTGTTTTAGTTTTTTTTTTAATTTTTATTTCCTTTGATACTAAATAGTTATTTTACTGCTTTGCACTTGTGTACTTGAATTAACTGAATGCCTGTATTCATGTTCATGCAGGTCTACTTCAAGAAAGGTCTTCTTTCAAAGAAAAAAAAAAATAATACAGAAATTTGGAAAAAGATGCAGCTTTGTGTTTTCATGCATTAAGACTGTGCAAGTCAGTATCTGTTTCTCATCTCTGAGCTGCTAAAATCAGATCTTATGATCATGATTATGATTATGATTATGATTATTTGCAGTGTTTTGGTTCTTCATCGCTGCGCTGCAGCAGTGTCAGAAAAAGAACTAATGAAGATGATGAAGATGATGAAGATGATGGCTTATTTACCTGCGTTAGGAGCGCGCTGAAGCATGCGATCAGAAAGGTGAACCAAGCTGCCATCCTTTATATTTTCCCAAAATGCTGTAGCGGGGCAGCCGGGTCACCCGCGGGGATATTTCCTACCAAAAAAATTAAAGCTCCTATTCCAAAGTGGAAGGAAGGCTTCAAAGAATGAAAAATAAATAAATAAATAAATAAAGCACACAAAAGTACGAGGAGGAGAAGAAGGGAATATATTCCTGCGCGCGTCGCCGCTCGTCCGTGCGCAAAAGGCGCGTTCAAATTTCCAGGTTATCCAAAAGGTGAAGGTGAAGCGCTGGATCCAGTCTTATTATCCGTCCCGTCCTTGCATGTTCACTATTCCACAAACCTCCCGTGTGTGTGTGAGGGAGAGAGAGAGAGTCGCCTCGGGGTGTGTGTGTATGTGTGTGTGTATAGTGTGTGTGTGTGTCTTGTTTTATGCGACTGTGTGCGTTAGGGTGCTGCAGTAACGCAGATCGTCTCTCCTTAAGTCGTGAATGAAGTGTTGGTTCAGACGCACAGCGGTATTTATACTGGCTTCGTGTCCGCGCTGCTCATTACATAAACTGTCCATCATTACACCCGCCCACTTTATTCAGTCCACCCCCCCCCCCACACACACCTCAGGCCACGCCCACTCGCTCCAACAACAATGATGTGCACATGTAGGCTACTGGAACAAACAGCACACTGCCCTGCACTGTGTTAAACAGCAGGCTGCTGATAATAATAAAAACAACAATAATAATAATAATAATAATAACCACGATGATGATGATCATCATCATCATCATCTTCATTTTATTCCAAATTTGTTTTTCACTCCTTCTTTATTGCTTGATTGAGCAGCACATGTATGAAATGTATATAAAATTTGCTCTAGAAATAACATTTATTTTTATTACCCTATATATATATATATATATATATATATATATATATATATATATATATATATATATATATATATATACACACACACACACACACACACACACACACACACACACACACATATATATATATATATATATATATATATATATATATATATATATATACACACACACACACACACACATACACATACATACACACACACACACACATATATATATATATGTATGTATAACGTTTACAGAACACTTTTTTGGGTTAAACGTCCCACTCTTAGGACGTGGTTAAGCACTGTAGACACCATAAAAGCTTCATTGTACAACCCTCGATTATTACATGATTAAAAGTAAATTTAAAGAGATAAAAGCATGAGAAATACACTACTGGATATAGAAAAGATTCACAGAAAGCATAAGGTTTGTTCATTTGTTCCTCCAGGTTTTCTATGTAAAATCCTATCAGAGAGGTTTCCAAATATTTTTCAAAACTCTCTTGAGGAACCCATTTTTTCCTTAAGTTTACATATAAAAAAAAATAAAAAGGCTAAGCAAAGTATTTATTATAAAGCGCATTAAAGAATCGTTAAACAATAGAAATAAATGAAACTGTTTAGAGCCATTAAGGGTTCCTCGGCTGCCTGTTTGGGGGAAACCGTTAAAGTGTCTATGGAGAACCGTACAGCAGTGTTTCCTGGTCAGAAAGTGTTCCAAGTACTAATCAAAGAACCCTTAAGGAACCCATTTTCCTCCTAATAGTGTACATAAACAAAGCATGTATGATAAAGCAGATGAATGAGAGAAAAACATTACCAGTACACTCTTGGAGAAAAGTCGGATCTAAGCTAGGAATGCTTAAAGAACCATGCTTTGAAGAACTCCTAAGGAACCCTTTTTTTCTAAAATTGTAGTTCAGATTAAATGAGTATGTTTCTATTTTTAAGGTGAAGCACACATACAGCATGCACTCCTAATATTTCACTATTTAAAACAGTTTTATTTCCAGTTTAACGCGAATGTACCTACAGAATAAAACAGCAGGCTATATACACACGTTTTTTTTTTCAGGCAGAAAAGCAGACGTGTTCACACTTTCACACTATCTTATACCACAGCGCTGCTGAATCCTGGATTCTGATTGTTCAGAAGGTGTTGATTAGTTTTCTATAACAGCAGCTCTGACAATAGTGCACCTGCAAATCACAGGTTTATATTAATGCCCTCGACCTGATGTTATCGTTTCTATAGCAACAGCCCGTTCACAGGAACTCCACATAAACAGATTTGGATATGGTGTGATGTTTTTTTTTTTTTTTTTAACATTTATGGAAGGAGTCTCGAGTGTCAGCGCTTTGTACCAGTCAGAAGTAAAGCTGTAACTTTAATGGTTTCTTGGTAACACGGTTTTTGTCTTAACTTCAAGAAAGAGACAAGTGACGCTGATGAGGGAATGACTTTTATAGTTTATAGCTGCAGTTTATAGCTGGAATAACGTAAGTGAGAACAGGAACTAACTTGTTTTGTAGACAACATTAAATGTAATTGGCAAATCGCTGTAAAATTAAACACTACAGGACGTGCTGTTTTAGGAAAACAATCAACATCAGGCTAGCAGCATCTCTCTCATAGCGTATTATTATGATGTCATGTTTTAAGTATTGATTTTTGGGCGGAATGTATCACACTTTACTACAGATATTTTAACACCATGTATATGCTGATTGGTTGATATTTCTGAGGTGAGAGAAAACAAATAAACACTAATCTGAGTCACTACACTTTCCAGTCAACTGCACGGATGACTGCCTCATTTACAGATGATAAATAAAGGGTCACAACACGACTTTCCGTTTCCACTCAGTGCACGCTTCATTTAAAAGCAATATCACACTCGCAATCATGCTGTGTTACTGAATATCAGCATGGCTGTGATTACCCGTGGCCTCGGGCCTACAGCCGAATCTCAGCTGTGCTGATATTCAGTGCAGCAGCACGACTGCGAGTGTGATACTGCTTTTATACACCAGTTTTACAAACAAGAAATTATTATCGAGCAACTGACATTTCAGACACAATATGGCCAAAAATATCTTGTTATTTTTGCTCCAAAAATGAAAATACTACAAAGAAGCCAGAGCTGGATAGAGCGTTGTGTGTTGTCATGGAAACGCACAAACTGACTGACAGTAAGTGTAGTAACAGTTTCAATGTAAATAAATATTGCTAAAATTGGATTTTTTTTAATGTAGTGAACACAGACAAGTGGAGTGATACACATAGTGTCCTGGTGCTGTTATACTAAATATCAGCACTCTTGGAACGCTGCTCGTCCAATCAGATTAGTGGACTGAAACTAACTGTTGTGTAAATCTCTCTTACAAGTTTGGGGGGAAACTGTGGTGCCAATGGAATGGAATAGTGTAGTATAGAACTGTATAGTATAGTGCAGTATGGAACAGTGTAGTGTAGAACAGTATAGTATAGTGCAGTATGGAATAGTATAGTATAGAACAGTATAGTATAGGGTAGTATGGAATAGTATGGAAAAGTGTAGTATAGAACAGTATAGTACAGGGTAGTATGGAATAGTATGGAATAGTGTAGTATAGAACAGTATAGTACAGGGTAGTATGGAATAGTATGGAATAGTGTAGAATAGAACAGTATAGTACAGGGTAGTATGGAATAGTATAGTATAGAACAGTATAGTATAGGGTAGTATGGAATAGTATGGAAAAGTGTAGTATAGAACTGTATAGTATAGTGCAGTATGGAACAGTGTAGTATAGAACAGTATAGTACAGGGTAGTATGGAATAGTGTAGTATAGAACAGTATAGTATAGTGTAGTATGGAATAGTATGGAAAAGTGTAGTATAGAACAGTATAGTACAGGGTAGTATGGAATAGTATAGTATAGAACAGTATAGTACAGGGTAGTATGGAATAGTATGGAACAGTGTAGTGTAGAACAGTATAGTATAGTGCAGTATGGAACAGTGTAGTGTAGAACAGTATAGTATAGTGCAGTATGGAACAGTGTAGTTTAGAACAGTATAGTATAGTGCAGTATGGAACAGTGTAGTATAGAACAGTGTAGTACAGGGTAGTATGGAATAGTGTAGTATAGAACAGTATAGTACAGGGTAGTATGGAATAGTATAGTATAGAACAGTATAGTATAGTGTAGTATGGAATAGTATAGAATAGTATAGTATAGAACTGTATAGTATAGTGCAGTATGGAACAGTGTAGT